>SNQJ01S0163552.1:57395-68190 GCA_010110895.2 Picea sitchensis | reverse complement strand
CCCTCTCTAGTATACCCTTCGTATTTGTTTTTATTTCTATAGGCATAGTTATTATTTTCATTTCATAGATTTAGTTGTGTAGTTAATCCTTTTATTATTTCAATTCATATCTTTGACTGTTTTCTTGAAATCGCTATTCAATTTCTTCCTTTACTTTCATTCGCTCATTCTTTCAATTTTCAGTGTGAATAACAAGTGTGCAAAGAAGATTCTAGTAGTGTGCATGTTTAATTTATCACCAACGATCTTAATTTTGTTAACCCAGGAATCCTAAGAAACTGTAAAGTCACGAGACTTGAATATACAACTACATGATTTGTTGGGTTTGGTTTAACAATGCAATTTCCATTTTATATTTTAATAAAGATACAAGAATCAATTGAGTTATTGAGTAATTCGATTGGATCATTTGACATCTGAACAAAAAGATTGCAATTAATTGATTAAATAATGGAGCATAATCATACACTTGATTCTGATTTCTTAGAATGATTTGTCAAACAAAGTGATTTTGAATGCAGTAGGGATAGCTTAGAGTTTTCTTACCTAGTCCCACATATATTTTTATAACACCCTATAAGATTATGAGCATCCAGATTGATTATTTAATGTACAACAATTTAAGCAATTAAATTGACACACATTTTTGGCACTGTTATCAGGGAGATGTTAAAAGACTACAGTTTTGATTTTTATTTGAGTTTCCTTTTTGTTTTTTCTTTTGTTCTTTTTTCAAAAGATTTGTTTCCACTACTTACATTAAAAAGGTGACAAGATAGTGATCGTAAGACGAGAGGTAAGAATATATGCATTCATTATTGTGATTATTTTATCTTTTCAAATATGAACTATGTTGGTATTCTATAAATAGACATAAGGATAATCAGGGTAGATTTCTTAAAGGTACAAGTAGAGCAGTTTCAATTCCACAAATATCTTCATCTAGTAGTTATGGAAGAAACTCCCCACATACTAACCTACTAGCAGGGAAATATACAATAGGGAGGCACACAAGATCTACACCAAGTGAAAATTTGGAACACATTCATATTTGTATAGATCCTATAGCTCAGGAAACTCTGATTGGAGAGACCAACAAGAAGCTAGAAGGAGAAGAGATCAATCCAATCTATGAGCCAAAGTGTCCACTGAGAATAGAGTACATTATATTTTTGGGTTGGGGAATGAAATGGTAGAAGAAGAAGGATAAATCCACATGAATGCAAATTATGAAGGTAATGTAGAAGGAGAGGTGACCTTTGGGTTCATCATAGTGGACCCTACAACAATTGTACAAATGAAGAACATTCCCCCATTTGTGCTACCTCATTTCCATGGTATGGTGGTCGAAGACCCTGATGCATTTATTTTTGAATTTGATATATTATGCCAAAGTTATGATTATTGTAATGATTCCCAGAAACTAAAACTATTTCCTTCAACCCTCAAAGACTCATCTTTGCGTTGGTTTATGGGGCTGGGAGGGAATTCTGTTAGAATTGTGGATGAGATGAGAACTATTTTTTATTATAAAATACCAAGAATATTATAAGACTAGGTATCTAAAGCAAGAAATTTTTAGGATTACAAGGAATGAAGACAAGAGCATCGAGGATTACCTAGAAATATTCTTATACAATATTTAGAGATCCAAATATAACAAACTGAATACATAAACTATGAGGACCATCTTCTTAAGAGGTGTTTTATATGAATCGATGAATGTACTTAATTTGATGGGGTCTAGGGATATTTCCCAATTATATTTTGATAAAATATTTAAAATATGCAAGAAGTGCTCACAAAGTCAAACAATATCCAGTAAGGGATCTTGTGATTCTTTCTCTAAAATTTCTAAATATGCATCAAGTAGTGGGGTAACTAGGGTAGAGTTAGGAAATTTATTGGAAAATTTTGAGACAAACATTCTTGGCACCCTCAATTTTCATCTTGATACTTTGAAAATTAATACGAGTCAAGAGGAACCAAATGCATCCTTATCAATGTTTTTCCATATGTGTAGGAAAAGACATCCATTGAAATAATCCCCCTTGAATAACATCTATATATGTGTTGTTTTTGCATGTGAACACTCTATATAACACTATCCTTCTTTACTTGGACTAAAAGTGATATACCGAGGGAATGAGAGAACAAAACAACTTTGTAACTTCAAACCAAAGAAGCCATGGAAGCCTTGCCTACCAGGTATGTCATTAGATTGTACATTTTCAAATTCTTCGTAGTAGTCTCGAAAACAATATCCACCTTGTAATACTGGAATTCCATGGAAATTATTGTGAGGACCCATCTACGGGAATATTCCTACCTATTCATGTCCCATGAAAAATTAAGAATACACACAATTTCCACAACAATACCCTTCACATCGTTATCCAACACAAGCTCCACAACAAATTGTGCATCCCTAACAATTGCAACTTCCATCCAACCAACCTCCTAGGCTGATACAACTCCCTTTCCATCCTATTCATAATACCAATAAAAGGGTAGATAATCCTACTTTTAGCATTGAGATACAACCTTTTCCCACATGTCTAGTCACACTAGTAGGATTGTAGGATATCCACTTTCGATCGAGAAAAGTGCTCCAAAAACAATCCCCTGTCATCATCGAATAAGAGTGGGAGGAGGAAAATCCTAATAAAAAAACCCATGATGATACTCCCACCATAATAAAGAAAAAAAAATACCCATTCATAGCATCCCCCTTCCTCCAAATAACCTCCCTATTTGAAGAGGTTAAGCCTAAATAAACCAGTAACTTGCTCTAAATATGTCTTGATCACCAAACTAAAAATGTTTACATAAAAATCAATTTTCTGAAATACCTTAAATACATGCCTATATATGAAAAAACAGTTAATGAATTATGTTTAAAAAAAATCAAAAAGAAAGAAGAATGAACCACCCACCACTCAATTCATTGGAAAATTTGCAGACCTAATATCTGCATATATTTTTGTAGATAAATATGTTGATCCTAGTAAACCCATTGTATTTTTGTACATTAATGGGATCTATGTTCCAAATACTTTAATCAACCTTGGAGAAACCATTAATATTATGAACATACAAAACCATGGAGAATTTGAATTTTCCTAACCTTCGTCCAACTCCTATCATCCTTAAATTAGCTCACAAATCTAAGATCAAACTAAAGGGAGTATTAGATGATGTTATTGTCTCTTGGTTTCATGGGAGTACCCTATACACTTCATGGTATTACACTTCAATTATCCTTCTAGAGGACATCCTGTAATCCTTGGTAGGACATGACTTGCTACCAAATATGATTTTATAGGTTGGAGATCTAGAAACATGTTTATTTCACATGGGGATTCAGTGAAACAAGTGACCTTATACCCACTTGAAAAACCCCTCACTAAGCTAGAAACTATTATGTGGTATGATAATGCAAACAATGATAATAAATTTGTAAAACCAACCTTTACAGTATATCTGTTAAGCCCTAAATAGTGGCTCATTACCCCTTAATTGGGGCATATTACATTAGTAATGTTATTTTATTTATGTCGGCTTGAGTCCATTAGTTTTAATTGTACCTCCTAGTCTCCTATATATACTAAGGAGACATTTTCATTTAGAATCATCTTGTATTTGGACATTTATGTGGGGTATAAGGAGGTTTCCCCCTCGAAGAGGATTATTACCTAAAATTATCTCTTTTTCAAGGCGTTGAGTATTTATTATGAGGTTTTTCTATGCTATGTTGATATTTGTTTCTTAACAATAGCAGGTAATGAATTTCAAAGGAAACACTAAGGAAAACCAAACCAACAGCTTTCTTTGTAATTCATATTTTACATAGAATGCAGATTTGTTTTCTCTTCTATTAGATCGTATTTTCGAGGTTGATGCGAAGGAAAATAGTAATATAATAGATCTATATTCATTGTGAAATAATGTAGTATACACCACATAGAAAATAGAGTGTTATAGGATGCTCGTTGATATCAGCCAAGGTAAATCTTTTACATATAAATTCTCATCTTACTGAATCTCAGTAGGCAAATATTAATCCAAGTATTACGAGAACAATCACATGATTTTGAATGGGACTACCATGACATGAAAGGAATAATGAATGACACTTTATATCATCAAATTTATACTTAGATTGATTATTTTCCTATCAGGCAGCCCCAGAGGCACATCAACCGATCCCTTAAAGAAGTAGTTAAAGATGAATTGCAAAAATTTCTTGATGTCAAATTTATCTGTCCAATTTCCGACAGTAGATGGGTCTCCCCTCTTGTAGTAGTCCCCAAAAAAAATGGTAAATGGATAATTTGTGTGGATTACCAATGGTTTCACAAAGCCACCATGAAGGACTATTTCCCTCTTCCATTCATAGACCAATTTATGGACACCCTAGCCGGAAAGAAGTATTTTTCATTTATGAATGATTTTAGTGGATATAAACAAATACATATTGCATCATAGGACCAATAAAAAACTATATTCACATTCTTGTGGGGGAAATTTTCTTATCGAGTGTTACCCTTCAGATTATGTAATGCTCCAACCACATTCCAGGGAGCAATTATAGGAATATTTTCAGACTTAATCCATGACTACATTGAGGTGTATATCGATGATTGTATTGTCTACAATGACTCATTTGAGGGAGAATTAGAGAAACTTAAGAAAGCCTTAATCATATGACAAGAAACCAACCTTTCTTTAAGTCATGAAAAATGTCACATGTTGCTAACTAACGGTGTTTTTCTTGGACATATTACCTCTTCTGCAGGGATTGAGGTAGATCCAGAAAAAACATAAGGTTCTTTCAAAGCTCCCAATGCCAAAAAATATGAAAGAGGTAAGAATTTTCCATGGTTATGCTCGCTATTATAGGAGATTTATAGATAATTTCACAAATATTGTTGCACCATTGTTTAAGTTACTTTCTAAAGACGTTGATTTTTTGTGGAATAATCAATGTCAACATGCATTTGAGAATTTAAAAGAAAATAATCGTGATGCACCCATTTTGAGACGACCAAATTGGTCTCTTTCATTTCAAATTTTCAAATATGCCTCTAACACTTCTCTTGGGGTTGTCTTAGGGAAGAAAGAAAACAAGTTCTATTATTCCATCTACTTTGTTAGTTATAACCTCACACGTACTGAACTTAATTACACTATCATTGAAAAAATATTTTTTAGTAGTTGTTCATGCGATAAACAAGTTTATTAATTATATTTTCCATTATGAAGTATTCATTCACACTGATCACTCTTCCATTCACTACTTAATGAAAAAGAAAATCACTAATGGTAGGATTACTAGATGGATTTTGTTGCTACATGAATTCAATATCACTATTGTATATCGACTTGGTATTTGTTATGCACCTATTTGTCACACTCAAGTGAGGGAGGTTTTTTCATGATCCCTAGACATGTTGGGGGAGAAATTTATCCTATGAAGGTCAAAATACTATGTGCACATGTATTATTCATTTTTATTGAAAAAAGGAAATTAATTTAATGTGAGAATCCACCTCACATCTATTTTCCCGATCTTAAGGAGACGTTGAGAGTCTCATGGGTGGTTGAGATATTTTCTCAAACCAATATCCTAATTTGTTGTATCTTGAGAGATATTTTCTCTCCTAAAATCCTTGAGAAATATTTTCTCCCTAAAAATCTTGGAGACCCCAATTTAGTGGATCTAGTGAATGATCTTCTCCTTGGATTGTTGAGTTAGTTCTCAAGTGGAAAATTATTTAAATTCCTTATGTGAGAGCTTAGGAAGGGGGAACTTGGGAATATCATATCTAAGATATTATGACATTTAAGAGGGGTTGGATAGGATATATTGGAGAAGTTGATGCAATGTCAAACTTGAGATTGTAGGTGCTTCCATTTTGTTGGATTTCCATTAATACATAACTTGTCATATTCCTCTCATGTCTATGCATTCAAGTGTATGCATTTCTATTGTTTTAAATTCATAATAGATAGATATATTTTCACTTAGAAATATAGTGTGGAGGAAGGAGGTGTCTCTTTTTTCTTTGAAAGTATTTTATTGCACCTAGGATCTTGAACATCAAGGTCAAAGGTTGGAGTAGAAATGACAATCATCGTATAAAGGTAACTCATTCATCTCTTCCTTATCATTTTAATTATCGAAATAGGTCTAAGAGAAAAATAGTTCACCATTTGTTTTCTTTTGTCTTGGATCAAGAGAGGTCTCGATCCAAGGGGGGTTTCACTTGTCTGCAGAGGGAACTTTACCATAACAGAAAATTGGAGACTCCAGTAGGGATGTACTATTATTTAGTTAGTTTCTTCCTCGATTTCTTTGATTTGTTTTTCCAATATCCTTGCATGTTGTGAGTCCCAGTATTTTCTCTTGGTCTTTCAGTAAGTCTTTTCGAGCCTGTCTGAAATTTTTCAGTCCCATATATTATAGATATGCTTATGATATATTATTGTTTGCATGTGTATGATCGCGTTCGCAGGTTTCCTATACACATAGAGTGGCCCTGTCCCTTCTAGTTGTGTGTTGTGTCACTATTGGGAATGACCGGATTAAGAGATAAATTACACATTGCGATCATTACTTAGTGGTCACCCACGGGTCCTCCTCAAGACCATTTTTAAGGGGCCATTTTTAAAAAGGAATCCTTCAAATCTAGCCTAGATCCACTTTCAATGTTTTCTTATAGTCTCACAGGTCTTTCTAATACATTTTGATGTTTGTCGACCTACTTGATTTCATTTTTTGGTTTTCATTCTTTTGTTGTGCAATACTTTGCATTTTCATTGATTTCTTTTCATCTCATTTGAAAGAAAAAGAAAAAAAAAAAACAAGTTGCATTAAAAAATTTCATTGCATTTGAGAGAATTGGAAAACCAAAATATAATTTCATTCTAGTTAGTGGGTGGAGCATGTTTAAGCTTGAATTTTAAAGAAAAATAAATTGCATTTAAAAAAACAATCATGTATCTTACAGTTTCTTTGACTCATATATCAAAAACTTTTTTTTGTTCAAAGAGTAGTTCATGTTTCTTGAATTGAATGTTATTCTTGTTTCTTTGCTTGAGACCTCTTGCTCCTTTTTGTAGATAGGCTTCATCGAAACTAAATATTGCATTCCATTCATGTTTTCTTTTGAATTCTTCTTGGATTGAGAGTGATAACACCATATATTTCACTTACATTTATGTTAAGAACCAAATATCAAAATAGCATAAAAAACCTCAGAACAAGTACTCCACACCTTGACAAAGAGAGAAATTAATATAATAATCATGTTCGAGGTGGAAACCTCCTTATACATTACATCAATTCACCAATATAATATGATTCCAAAAGAAAATCTCTCCTTGGTATATATAGGATGCTAGGAGGTACAATTACAACTAATGGACCCAAGCCGACATAAAAAAAATAACAATATTAATGTAATATGCCCCAATTAAGGGGTAATGTGCCATGATTTAGGGCTTAACATGCCCCTCCCCTTTTAAAAAGTGTTATCCTCAATGCTTTATTTGTTATGGATGCTTCTATATAAAAGGCTCATCTTCCCATGTGGAATCCTCAATGAGTAGTTTCTACCACTTAATCATATACTCTTAAATCGATCAATTCCTCAGCTAGAAAATTCTTATGTCAGTGATAGCTTCAGTATCCAATATGATTTTTCCTTCCTCATCAAATTCTGTAAATATAGTTTGAACTAGTATATGGTAGCCTATAACCTTCTTTAATCATGAAGCATGGAAAAATAGTTGTACTCGCGAAGATGCAGGAGGCTCCAATTTGTAATCCATAGTACCAATATTTTGAAACACCTTATAAGGGCCATAGTACTTCGGTGATAATTTATTATCCTTCTTAGATTGATTGAGGGACATCTATTTGTATGGTTTTAGTCTTAACAATACCCAATCCCCTACTTAAAAACTTATTTCACTACGATGTTGATATGCTTGTCGTTTCATGTGATTTTGTGCCATGGTTAGGTTGACCTTTAGGAGTTATAGAAATTTTTGTTGATGCTCGATGTGACCTTACACTGACTCAACTTTAGATTTTTATTTTAGATAAGAAGTGATGGACGATGCATGATATCCATAAAGTGCCATAAATGGTGTCATTTTTGTTGCATTATGAAAGGAATTGTTATACCATCATTCTGTCAAGGGTAAACACTTGAACCATTGTGTTTATTTATCAGAGACAAAGCAACGAAGGTATCCTTCCAGACATTTGTTCACTATCTCATTTTTTCCATCAAATTGAAGATTCTAAGATGAGTTATGAGCCAATTGAGTACCCAAATAAGAAAATAATTCTATCCAAAAATGTCTAGTGAAGATGGTATCTTTGTCACTTACAATAATCTTTGGGATTCCATGTAGCTTTCAAACTGTCTCCATGAATGCGGCAACAACTGTACTGGATTTGAAAGGATCAAAGAGTTCACAAAAGTGTGCATACATGGTAAGTCTATCAACAATCACCATGATGACACTCTTTCCTTCAAACTTCAGTAACCCTGTGAAGAAATCTATCGAAACCTCCTCCCAACACTGATTTGGAGTGGACAATGGTTGTAAAAGACCTAGGGTCTTAATTATTTCCACCATATTTTGTTGGAAAAACAAAAACATTTCCACGAACATTTAAACATCAGTTTTAAGGCCGTCCCAAAAAACGTCCATCTTAACCCTGTGATAGGTTTTCAAAAATCCTGAGTACCCTCCTACCAGAGAGGTGTGTAATTCCAAAAGTAAATTTTATTTGAGTTGGGAGTTCTTACATAAATATAAGTGATATTTGTACCATAGTGAATCATTTGTCCATGTAAATGTATCAGATGCAATGAAATCCTGCTACAACCTTTGAATGAGAATCCACACTTCTTCTTCATTATTACATTCATCCCTTGTTTTTGCTATCCAATCAGGTTAATTGATAGATATAGCACAAATAAATGCTTCAACATATTCATCCTTTCTTGAGAGTGCATCTGGCACAACAGTTTTCTTCCCTTTTTTGTAGATGATTTCAAATTCATAACCCAACAACGTGGTCACCCATTTTTGTTTCTCTTCTAAAGATGGTCTTTGTTCCAAGAAGTATTTAAGACTGTCATGATTTGTTTTGACCTTAAAGTGACTACTTATAAGGTAAGGGAGACATTACTTCAATTCATGTAGTATTTCCATCATTTCCTTCTCATAAATGGGTTTATGTAAGTCATTTCCCTTGAGTGGTCGACTTTCAAAAGAAAGGAGCCCTCCTTCTTGCATTAGAAAAACACCAATGTCATTTCTCGAGGAATTACATTCTACAATAAAGGTTTTTGTGAAGTCTGGTGTGGTCAAGACATGATCTTTGCACATTGCCTCTTTAAATTGTTCAAAAGCTTGAGTTGCCTCTGGAGTCCATGAAAATGCATCCTTCTTAGTTAATGCAGTTAAAGTTGCTTTTATTCTTCCATAGTTTCAAACAAACTTGTGGTAGTAACCTGTCAAACCCAAAAATCCTCTAATATTCTTCAATGTTTTGGGAATCGAGCAGTCCATGATGGATTTAATCTTGTTAGGGACTACTTTGACACATTCATGAGATACAATATGACCCAAATACTCTACCTCCTTCACCCAAAAGAAACATTTGGACGGTTTGGCATATAGTTGTTCCTCCTTTAATACTTGTAGCACCCTATCAACATGTTGAACATGATATTCCCAATATTTACTATATATTAGTACATCATCAAAAAACACGAACACAAATTTTCGAAGGAAGGGCTTGAAAATGGAATTCATGAACCCTTGAAATGTGGAAGGTGCATTTGTAAGCCCAAAAGGCATGACCAAAAATTCATAATGGCCTTCATGAGTTCTAAATGTTGTTTTTTGGATATCTTCTTCCTTCATTCTAATATGATGATACCCTGAATGAATATCCAACTTTGTGAAGTAGATTGTTCAATGTAGTTCATCTAACAATTTTGTTGGATTACTGAGAGGGGGGTGAATCGGTAATAGAGAAATTATAATCCTTTTTAAACCAAATAATCCAAGTGTTTTATCAATGTATAATTATCATCCAATAATGAGCAATGAACCATTGAACAATCATACACATACAAAGTACACCATTGTTTTACATGGAAACCAAAAGCAGGAGAAAACCACAAAATGATTTTTCTTATATGTATTGAAGAATTACATTCATTGGAAGCACCAACTTCCTTTGTTTTCCATCTGCAACTGGAAGGAGGCTCCAACCCCCTAGTTTCTCAGGCTACAACCTGAGGGAAGCTCCAACTCCCTAATTCTCTAGCTAAAACCAGAAGGAGGCTACAACCCCCTATGTTACCTGACTACAAACACATGTCCTTGCCCCGTCCAACTGCCCTAAAGTAGAAGTAGAATGATGGAACCACTGTCACACTATCACTATGAGATATACCAATGGAAACCTGTACCAATAAACCTGAACCATGTATCAATCTGTACCTCAACCTGTAATTAACCTGTACCATAAACAAGTGCATAAACCATGCACCAACCTGTACCAAACAACCTATAATCAACCTGTACCATAAACAAGTGAAACCAACCATGTACATAGTATGTACCAATCATGTGTCAACTACTCATCAACTATGACTCATCAATATGTACCAACATCATCAACTATACACCTCATGTATGTGTCAACTCATCAACTACTTGTCTCAACCATGTACACAACATGTACCTTAACCAAAAT
>SNQJ01S0163552.1:0-14359 GCA_010110895.2 Picea sitchensis | reverse complement strand
AAATGGAGGAAACTATCGGCTGAAGATTCCACTTGGGAAGATGAGTCTTTTATACAAAATCATCCAAAGTTACTCAAGCATTGCGGACAACACTTGTCTCAAGGGGAGGGCCATGTTAATCCCTAATATTGGATCATTACCCCTTAATTCGGGTATATTATATTAGTAATGTTATTTTATTTATGTCGGCTTTAGGCCATTAGTTGTAATTATACCTTCTAGTCTCCTATATATACCAAGGAGACATTTTCATTTTGAATCAGATAACTTAACAATATATTTAATAGCTCTTACTCATTACAACATTCATTCATGAAACAAGATAGGAAATAGTTCTTCTCCACGTCCAATCACACATGCATTTGATGAAAATAGAACTTGTCTCTAGTCCAGAAGGACTTCTCAATTAAAGCTAGCTCGAAAATAGTTCTTAACAAACCCAAAAAAATATTTTATTGCAGAAACCATCGACCTTTAACTAATTGGTCGATGTTCTTATTTATAACATAAAATTCAACTTAAAATAACGGCTAAGTGCAGATAAGTAAACAAAATTCACCACGTGGCGATATCTTCTAACAATTCTTTTAACAGTCAACTCAAGATATCACTTGAAAGGGTGACTATTCTCATACTTTGACCAACTAATGAACAACTCCTCCTAGGTTTGGGCGTATGTAAAATTTTTTTGTTCCATTGGGTCTGCATAAACTTCTATGATCTCCACCACATGCGCCCAATACTTGACCAGACTAGCACTTAACTGTAGAAGCACAGTCTGAGCGTTGATCGAATATTCCATAAATTGTTGCACTTGTCCTGGCGCTATGTCGGTCAAATTTTCTAGTCTTTCGACCCATGAATAATATTGTTTGGCGTGTGATTCGACTATGTCGCGCAAGTTGACGAAGTTGTCGGGTGTGCCGAATCGGGTAGCTTGATATCCTTCATCACCTTGTTGATCTTCGGACCCAGTTTCTCTCATATCCCTTGACGAAGTTACAGAGCCAATATTTCTTGATAGCCGGAGGGATCTTTCATGCAATCGGAATTAAAATTGTTTAGAAATTGCTTATAGAACAATACTCGGCAAAATATATGTAAAAACATAAGCATGAAGAATTCAGACTAGTGCATATCTGTAAATCTTGCTAAGCCTGGTTGTTTGATACTTACATCGTCTCTGCAACCCTTCAAATTACCTGCACCATCTCTATTAGCATCGTCATTTTCCTTCAGTTAGGGTGGGTTACACTTGTGTTCCATAGCATGAAAGATCAAGTACAAAAAACATGAGAGTTAAAGTCACACTAGTGGTCGGTTGGCCCTTGGGGTCGAGAAAGAATGTGAGAGCCGAACATGTGTCGAAAGTACGAGTGAGTTCCAAAAGAGTTGGATATTGTCATAAGGGAATTCGTTAAATGATTTAGATCAAGGCACGTTGCTCAAACAAGAGTCGCATTAGCAAGTGCATCAACCATCATCAGCTCATTATGGAGGCTAGGGAATTTAAGAAAGAAATCGAGGTGATCATACCACACATCCTCTACAACACCTATTGACTGCATCTCACACGCCCCAGATAATAAGTAGCATGCGGATGTGACACAGAAATTATTTAAAGCATATCGTCGCAAGGCATTCAGTGTTCCCTAGCACGTTGCGACTCACTGCCCGGTCCATTATAAATTCTAGATGTTATGTATGTGTTCTACTTACCAGTTGAGATTATGCACTGACTCGTCTCGTGAGCCCAACGCAATCAAATTATTTTCTTTGGGCCTTTGTCAAGTCACCCATGCATAAGGTAGATACATTATCACACCATGGGAACTCCTCAAAAATCAAGATGGGGCCTGCGAGGTAGCCGAAGCACCAGGCCTGAGCCCTAAAATTCCTAGGACTCGTTCTTATTTGTAGCGAGTGTTCCTGAGGATTGAAAGGGAGATTCCTACCTTCACGTGAAAATGATGGTATCGCCCCGTGCAGAGGTCGAAGTGGAAGAAGTTACACCACAAGGACTCAGGTTGGAAGGCACGCTTCCTTAACAACAGATATCGTGGAGGAGAGGAAGCTTGGGAAGAATAAGGAAGTCTAGGAAAACCAAAGCTTGATTGAGTCGTGCACATGATCAGCCGCCGAGGAGTTCCTAAGGCGCGTTATCTAGCTCAAGCCGGTCGAAACTGCAAGTCGGGGAAACAGAAGCAGAACGAGGAGGACAGAAGCCTAGGGTTCTGTCATTCAAGAATGTATTTAGCAACTAGAGTAGGCACAACTTGCCATAGTTGAACTCTACCAAGAAAATAGAGAACTATGATGGAAGTTGGCAGCAAAGACCCTTGAGGTGTCAGTACCACAGGGTCGTGAAGGGAACGCAACCTGGTTCAAGAGTCAACTTTGGGAAGCACAAGATACGATCGTGTAGCTGTGTGAAGAGCAAAGAGTCTTGGAAGAAAAAAAAATGAAAACACCTTAGGGAGTGCGAAACAACCGTGAAGAAAGTCCGCACGCAGAGGAGGCATGATCGATGAACTATGTTTTGTATTCTCAGACGCGAAGCAAACTTTTGATAATTTTCCCTTTTTTGTGGATATTTTCATGCTCTTAATGTAACTGGTTTGGTTGGCCAAAAGGTGTATAAAGTGGCTACTGTATGTAACCTGAGCTCGATGACAATATAATATATAAAGTCTCGAAACTTTGACGAAAGGATTCTGGTTATAGCGTTTGAATGCATCATTTCTTCTCTTTGCGTGTGTATCTACTAGGTTCTTTGTCAAATGTTCTTGTAAGTTAGCCTCTATTTTATACGTAGTGTTGCTCCAAGTTTCTTTCCATTCTTCGTTGATATCATTTTTCAAAAAAAAAAAAAACCTCTGACGTCGATCGATTTCATTGTACGACGCTGACGTGGCATCACTGACTAGGGACACATGGTACTGAACACCAAGAACTCAACTCACGGGTACTAGTTAGAGTCGAGACTCTATTTAAGTGGAGTTCTCTAAGATTGAATTGGGACTGTCAATTCCAAAAAAGGTATCGGGTATTGGCTCTCAGAAATAAACCTATCACGTAGTTTCCTTGTGGATTATCGTCCTCGAAAAACCTATGATACCGAAAATGTTTTAGAAGTCGACGATCGGTGAAATCATTTCTTTCTTCGTTAGCACTTACTCCTTTAACCTTTTGCCTATGCCGAAGGGGTCAGTCATTAGTGATATCCTTGGTGAATATCGTCACAAAAGAAAAATCATGTCTGTCGACGCCAACGAAGATTGACACTCGACTACCTTGGTTCTCTCGAGTGATTTCCTTTCATGCTTAATCCTTTCTGATGCCAAATTTATTAAGCTCGTTGGGGAAAAGTCTTGCCTGTCAATTCTTTAATTAAATGTTAGTCTTTTTAAGTTATGGGTTTTCACATGTTCAAGAAAACTTTGAGAGACGTAAATGAGAAAATGATAAGAAAAGGAAGCATTTTCCATACTGAAGTCCAATCAGACAGTGAGAAAAGATCAAGTGGTACCCCAAAAGTAAAATTTGACATAGACTTTTTAGGGTGTGTTGAGTTCTCAACAAATGGTGATTTACTGGGTGAATGAAAAATCTATGTTCCTCCTTCAGGTTCGACTGATATGAAAGATAATGGAGAATTTAACTGGCTTTAAATCATATCCTCTTTTACCCTTTCATTTGAAATTCTTCGGTTGATTCTTTCGGTTCTACCTGTGGGGTTTTCCACCTTTATTCCTAATTTGTCTCCTGTAACCCTGACTCATGCCCCTTTTGACAAAAATCTAGTAAAGTATTCACTGGCATGAAGCCTTTAGTTACCTTTAATCACTTGTTATGGTGTTGCTCTGCTGCCAGCGAGCTTCCATAGCTATGACACAGTCACCCCAACATCACAAACCTTGTTCTGCTTCCAGCGAGCATCCATAGCCCCGACAGAGATATTTGTATACCCTCTCCCACTGTTCACTCATTTGATGAAGTCAAATTCATTTTGGAAGAATGCCCTGAGCGAGTGAGAGAGGATGACATATGTTTAATGTGTGGTTAAGGTGAATCCTTTGCTAGCTTTATTTTCGGGGTTCATGTAGTCCTTTTCAGCTTTCCAACTTTCCCTTAAGGTTTCACCAGACCACCGGTCAGACGTTTCTGCATTTTTCCAAAGTTTTTCATCTGCGCGAGTTAGATAGAGGACTCCTCAAAGCAACCGCAGGTTCTTGATGCTTCTTGTGTTGTATGTGATAAATGAGTTAGGGACAAAGTTCATTATGTCACATGATTTGAGGTCAACCATTCTCTTACTAAACACAACCTTCAAAAGTGTGGAAATCAAAATAGAAAAAGAAAATAAAATATAAAAGGTAATTTGCAATCAACCTAGCTGAAACAAAACTCATGAAATATGCACACAAAACATAAAACTCATTTTTTTTTTTTAATGGAAATATTATTTTAGGGCTTGGCCATTTACTGGGAGGGCGTCAGATTCCTCCCTCAGATTCTGTAACCGATAAGTACCTTCCCCAATCTTCTCAGCCACCTGGAAAGGTCCAAGCCACATATTCTCAAACTTAGAATTCTTCCCTTTAGGCTCGTTTTCTCTATCCCATTTTAGGACCAAGTCCCCTACTTCAAAATTATTCTCTTTAGCCTTATGCTTGTCAAACCATATTTTAACGATCTGCTAGTGGGCCATGAAATTTTATTTAGCCTTTTCCCTTTCTTCCTCTAGCATGAGAAAAGTGTCAATTCTTTGTTGCATGACTGATGAAGGTTGTCCTCCGAAATCTTGAGCCAGTTGAAGAGATGGAAGATAAAGCACGTTCAAGAGAATGGATTCTTTCCCGTACACTAGGAATTATGGGGAATTTCCTATAGCTTCATTGGGTGTGACTCTATCTTCCCATAAAGCGTTATGGAGTAGATTATGCCAATTTATTTGGTTGTCTGCAACCGTCTTCTTTAATATTATCACTAGGTTATTATTGGTTAATTCTGCCACCCGAATTCCCTATGGATAATAATTTGCAGAGTACCTAATTATGATTCCTTTGTCCAGAGAAAACTTTGTCAATAGGGTGGAAGAAAAATAAGTTGCATTATCAAAAACCAGGACAGAGGGGACACCAAACCTTGTGATTAGCTTTTGTTCTATGAATTGGATCACCACCTTCTCGTTTACATGAGCCAGAGGGATGGCCTCTGCCCATTTCATGAAATAATTGGTGGCGGTAAGTATATATTTATGTTGTTTTGAAGAGATTGGTGTAATCTCTCCTATGATATCTAACCCCCATTGCTCAAAAGGCCTAGAAACAGTCACCGGTTGGAGTGGGAATGTTTCTCTCTTCTCTCTCCCAATGCTTATTTGACAGGTTTTGCATCTTCTAGCATAAGTGTGAGTGTCCTTAAACAAAGTGGGCCAATAATAACCCGCTCTTAGTATCTTATGCGCAGTGGTGTTTTTGGAAAAAGTTTCATTGGCAGGGCCATCATGGAGCGCCTTCAGAACTTTGTCTACATATTCACGTTTGAGACATCTTAATAGTACCCCATCATAATTAATCCGGAAGAGTACTAAATTTATGAGGTGATATTGTGCATATTTTAACCTAAGATCTCTCCTTTCCCTAGGGTTGATATTTTCTGGACAAGTCCCATGGTGTAGGAGATACGCTAGATTCCCATACCAAGACTCTTGTCCTAGGGAGATGTATGAAACTTCACCACACCATAATTCCATTTCATTCTCCCACCCGGAATCTTCATTTACTTGGTCCAGGGATTTGACTACGAGTTTGCATAACCCTTTCCCTTTAACTAGTTTGGTAGGTTTTATATCTAGATAGAATTCTTGAACTACTTCCATCCAGTTCCCTATTATTTCCCCCATCTCCTGTTGATTGCATAGGGATCAAACCGCAGGGTGAGGCATGATTACTTTGGTGTGGTTCTTGAGGATGTAAGACCTGAAGTGTTTCACTACTTTATAAATTGCATAAGACTATTTATCTATGGCGGGATAATTTAGTTCAGCTCCTTGGAGGTTAGTGCTCATGAATGACACCGGGGCCTCATTGTTGTCATCATCCTTCTCAGTCAATACCACAACTAACGATTGGTCAGAGGTGAAAGTATAGAGGAAGAAATATCTATTAAAATTGAGACTTCCTAACACAAGGGCTTGACATATATTAGTTTTGATGTTGTTAAAAGCATCCTTTCATTCATCATCCCACTTCAATTCGGCATCTTTACGAATCATCTTTTGTAAGGGTTTGATAGTTTCCGTGAAATCTGGAGTGAATTTCCTTACGAAATTGATTTGTCTGAAAAAAGGTTGCATAGCTTTCTGGGTCTATGTGAATGACTTATTGATATATAATGTGGCCTAGCATCTTACCTTCCTCGATGTCGAAAACAGTTTTCTTAGGATTTAAGGACATACTGTATTTCCTACACCTTTCGAAAATATGAGTTAAGTGTTGGATGTGCTCTTGTCTACTCTTTGAATACACAGTTACGTCGTCCAGATACACTACCACACACTTGTTGATTAGTCCCCGAAATTCTACGTCCATGGCCCTTTGGAAGGTCGCCCCTGCGTTGATTAACCCAAAAGGCATGCATTTATAAGCGAAGGTTCCCCACTTGGTTCCTAAGGTAGTTTTCAATGATCTTCCTATAAAACCAGGACTTGGTTGTAACCTGAGAAACCATCTAGTAGAGAGAAAATCTATGAGCCAGACACGGTCTACAGGATTTTCTCCATTGGCAGGATTGGGTAATTGTCCTTTTCTGAAGCTCTGTTGAGGTTCCTAAAATCTACGCATAAGCATATTTCTCCAAACTTCTTCCTCACAGGGACTAGTTTGCTACCCACGTGGAATGCCTAACCTAGAAGATGATTTTGGCATCTAAAATTTTCCTCAATTTTTGATACATGAGAGGTTCCAGGGATGGGTGATAATTTCAAAGCTTCTGTTGGAAGGGTTTCACTTCAGTTTTTAATGGGATAGTGGGTTGAACGATGCAGGTATCATAATTTTTCAGATCTTGATAGGACCATGCAAAGACATATTGATATTGTCTGAATAGTTTGATACAATCCTTCCTTTCCTCCTTAGATATAGTCATGCCAAGATTTATATTCTTTGTTTTTTCCGGGGTTCCAAGATTTATAGTTTCATGCAGGGGACATGAGCTATCAGTCTTTGCATTTTTAGGTCCCTTAAATCATTCCTTCAGGTCAAAAATATTTTCCAAATTGGCTATCCCTTTCGAGATTGTGTGAGACTTCGATTTGTCAATAGGCTGACCTGTCCGAGGATCAATTTCTGTCGATTGTTCCTAGAATACATCATCGTCAATAACTAGGTCTTTGAAATTATTATGGTTAGTCAGAAATTTTATGATATGTTCATCGCCTTCAAAGACTTTCCAATTAGAAATTTTTTTAGGCACTGATGGTTTTTAGAGTAGCTCCACAGTGAACCGAGAGGCTTCGTAATCTTCTAAAGGTGACAACCTTGAAGCAGTTGTGGCTAGGGAATCAACAAGGATATTCTTTGCTCTGGGGATCTCTATGATGTTGAAAGCTTCAAAATGATCTATTAACCTATGCACTTCATGTTGATAATTCTTTAGGTGCGGGGAGTTGCAATGTATAGTATTCCTTATCTGTCGAACAATGATTTCATAATCCCTGAAAACCCTTAATTCTTTGACATTTAATTCTACGACTTTATTTAATCCTTGTACCAGAGCCTCATATTCGGAAGTGTTATTTGTGCATTTGAATTCTAGTCTACAAGATAGGAAATGTAGTTTTCCTTTCGGATTAATGAGGATGCACCTTTCTCCTGACCCTTCTTGCGATTTAGATCCATCAAAATATAGGGTCCAACATTGTGGGCAGGGTGTGTCAGCTTCTCGTTCCCTGTTACTTTCCTCTTTTCCTATTGCTAGATCTGATATTTCTAACGCAGGTTCTTGGAAAAAGAGGGTTTCCTTTGCCGATGTCAGAAACTCCCCTTGAAAAATAATTTCAGAGTTCTGAGTGAGAGGAACATTGGATAAGAAAGGGGAAAATTTCCTGATTTAGGAATCGCAGGAATAATTGCCTAACACATGGAAATCTATCGATGAGGGTTCATTTAGGGTTTCTAGATCAGTGACCATATGTTTCAGACATCTCTCCCTATCAATTATGATCATATTCTTGTATCCCTTTAGTGGTGGCCAAAGGTGTGCCCAGTCTGTACTAAATTATCCGTTTAACTTCTCAAACCAATATCGACTTAGTAATAACCCATAGGCCTCTTGGATATCCACTACAATGATGTCAATCACTTGCACAAATGTAGGATGCATCGCTATCCTAATCATTACATCTCTGAACTCCCCCATGACTTTGGCCTGGGTTCTGTCTATCTGTATTAAATGTTTATCACTCTTGAGAGGGACTATGTTTAGTCTTTTACAGATAGACAATGGCATAACGTTAGAGGATGATTCTGAATCGAACAAAAAATTGTGGAGGTTCCTGTTGAAAACCTCAAATGTTAAAAGGAACGGTGGGACAAAGGGTTTTCCCTTCTTATCTTCCGAGCAGGTATTCACATTTGGTTTCTTTACTAGCTCTGTGGAAGTTAGATTTCTTTCTGGATCATTTCTTATCGTAGGGTTTTCTATTGATTTCAAAGCTTGTAGCAGAAAGTATTTTTGTTGAGGGATTCTACATATGTCCATAACCGATATATTAGCCTTCAACTTCTTCAGATATTCAACAATGTTGTACTCCAATTTAGGCGATTCTCAGGTATAGATGCTAATAGGGTTATGTTAGCGATTTTTCTTGTAAGGGGGTTAGAATGAAAAAGAATGGGTTAAAACCCACTTGTCCTAAGTTTTAAATGTAAATATGCCCATGGTAAACAGCGAACGGATCTGGACGGCGCACATCCACATGCCCAAATCAACGACACATATGAAATTTCGGACCCCCCCCCGCCTTTCTACCTTTAAGCAGAGGGGGGGGGGGTCCAGAATCGTGGGCGCAACTCTTCAACGGTCCAGATTAGCGCGCCCGGATCAACGACGATGAAGGCAATTCCGGACCCCCCTGCCTTTCTACCTTTAAGCGGAGGGGGGGGTCCGGAATCGAGTGCGCATATTTCCGATGACTGAGATATTAGCACGTGGATCAATGGTGCTCACGCGACCCAAATCATCCTCAGCGGCTCTGTGTTTAGGCCTGCGTGGGCCCTTCTCCCACCATGTCACCTTCTAGAGCCACCTCTCTCCTGCTGCTATGTGTCATCCATCCACCTCCCCTCTATGGTCCGTGTGGTCTTCCTTCATTCTCATCATCCACACACCACCTACCCCGTGTCTCCTTCCCTCCACGTCAGCCTCCCACTAAAAGGTGTCCATCACATCTGCTCTCCTGCCTCCTCTGCTTATCGTCTTTTTCCATGTGTCTCCCATGTAACCCTTCTCACGCCTCGCCACTTCTTTCGCGTCCTCACAGTTTCGGCCCCATCACTCCATTCCCATACCCCCACCTTCTGTGCTGGCCTCCACGCATATCCTTTGAGCCAGTCATTTATTCTAGGTGGCGGCGTGTGAGGTCCTCCACGTCCCGAAGGTGCTGAATTGGCTGGGCCATCCTCAATCCCGATGAAGCAGTTATTGAAGTGGTTGGTGGTGGTTAGATATCACCTCCGCCATAATGGGAAAGCACGGCCATGAATTTAAGGCATGTCGATTCATCGTTGGAACTGTCAAAGAGTCAGATTGCATCTGACATAAGTTGCACAATCTTTCAGAGGTTGACTGTCAGAAATCCATGCATACGCAAAGATTTCAATGGAGTGTCTTGATTTTGCTGTTGTTGTTGTTCTGAGTATATGAAGGCGTTTTCGCCATTTTTTGTATCTAACGATGGTAGAGCTGAGCTCCCGATTGTAAAGTTTCAGCAACCTTTCTGGTTTCCTGGTCATGTATCTGTGTTTGAGACTTCTTGGTTTATGACAAACAGTTCTCCTTTTTCATCTATGTTTCATCTCATGTCAGAGATCTCACAGTCGAAGGATTCGCGTGGGTTATTGCAATCTTGTTATAATAAAGGATTTGTTGTGACATTATTGTTTTCTCTGGTTTTCTGTGTTTTATTGTAAGAGGATCTTGCATTCGAATACTTTCTTCTCCAGTCTGTGATGAACCTAATGTTTATAATAGACCTTCGCACTCTTCTCATGCAAGTCTTCCCCCTACTCACCCTTTATTGCAACTCACTATTTGAAGTTTATCAAGACCTCACTCGTCCATGCATGCCTGGTCTAGTTTCTGAGTTGAGACGATATTGTCCTGAGTTTTCCTCCATTTGATCACCTCTTTAAAAAAAATTGTGACATTAAACTGATGGGTGTCAGGCTCTACTCCTGCAAGCAATCCAGGAGTGACTTTTGACGCTAACATTTATGGCATCATTGCCGGGGACGAAGTTGAATATTTTCCCCGGGATTGAACGACAAAGATCAACCGATTCTGAAGGTGCATCATATATCAGAACTTGAATATTGCTACTGTGCACCTGGCGACTCCATTGTGATGACTCCGTTGGGGAGAACTTGCTCTATCAACTGTGGCTTCGAGAGGCAGACACACGAGGTCTAATCCACACTTGCCTTTAGCTACACCAGAAGCAGACTCGGAAGTGGTGCGCAGAAAGGGAAAGAGCTCTGCGAAAGAAGTTTCCATCGCCGAAACAGGTAATGTGCCTTCCCCTTCTGTGAGAACTCCATTTTCTTATTCGCATCTTCCTAGTCATCCTTCTTCTGAGGTTTCCCGTTTTCTGAATTTCGGGAGTGTTCCTGTTGAGTTTTCTCCTCCTGGTCTGGTATCAGAAAGAGAGATCCTTGTCACTCCCCCCTCCCTAGAGGTTGTGCCTCATCACAGACCTAAATCTTCTGAAGGTTTCACCACCCCTCCTTTTTTTTCTACTACTGTACAGAGAGAAGCCTCTGCACACTCAGGTCCCTTGGCTCTCTCTTTGTTTTCTCCATTGTCTCCTTCAAGAACCTCTTTTCCGACATCTCCCATCCATACTCCTTCTCCTCCAAGTTCTCCTCTACCTAATACTCCTATGGCTGGTGCTAATCCCCCTCTGAATAGAATGGACGCCATAGTAGTTGCTAGATATGCTCCTTTAATCCTACCTCATCCTATGAATCCTCTCCCTGCTGGAGACTACTTGAAGTACATGCCCAAGTTCAGTGGGGAGGGAGACATAACTGTTGAGGAGAACTTGGCTTCTTTTTATAGTTATGCAAACAACCTAAACATTGAAAATGAAGATGTCTAGATGAGAGTCTTTGTCTAGAGCCTGGAGGGTGAGGTCAAGAAATGGTTTAGAGGACTAGCCCCCGGATCTATTGCTGGAATTGAGGCTCTGGATAGTGTTTTCCTGAGACAGTGGGGAGTCAGGAAGGATTATATGTATTACATGACAGAGTTTGGGGCCCTGAAGAAAATGGATGGAGATTTTGTCTCTGACTTCTCCAAAAGATTCAATAAGATGTATAACAAGATTCCTGCAGAGATAAAGCCCTCAGAAGCCTCTGCTCAGATTTCATATGCTGGTGCATTTGATCTTGATTTTTGTCTGCTATTGAGAGAAAGAAGAGATACCTCCTTAGCTCAGATGCAAGATGCAACTATAGAAGTGGAATCCAACATATTAGCAGCTGACAGACTGAGGAACCAGGCCAACGCAGATAGAAAAAAGGAAAAATCGGAAGCCTCAACTTCCGGCCCATCACTGCCCCACCCTCAAGCAGATGAGCTAGCCCAAGTAATGAACTTCCTTAAAGAAGAGGTGGAGAGATTGAAGGTGGAAAGGAAGCAAATGTATAAGGGCCCTCAGAACACCGAAAATAAAGGGGGTTTCAGAAGGACAAATTATATTGCTCCCCCAACTATGCACAGAGAAAGAGGAAGAGACAGAGAAGACCAAAGAATTCAGGCTCCCTTTCAGAACAATTTTGTGGATGATGAAGAAGAAGGGGAAAAAAATGAGCCTGAGCCTAAAATCCACTGCTTAGAAGACACTCCTCCTTTTCCTCATCTCACTCAGACTTCTTACGAAGAGTCTCTCATGGATGGTCAGCTAAATGAATTGAGCAAGGGAGACAAAGCTAGCGGCGGTCGAGGTAGGTACAACCTGAGGTCCGAAAAAAGGATAGAAGCACCTGATGTTCCTGAGAAATCCACTAGAACAGAGAAACCTGCTAATGAAGTAGCAGATGCCCACAGAGGTAAGAAGGCTCAACCCCTCTCTCCCATTGTCCATAATCATGTTCTTGAAATTAGAGAAATCCCAAAGCCTATGTCTTCTTTCAATTTCGAACATGAGATTCAAAAGATCAGAATTCATGTGCCACTCACTGAGTTAATTAAACATGGGGAATTCAAAAAACGCTTCTCTGAGCTGTTGAAGTCCGAAGCCTCATATCCTCTCACAGACTCCATAAACCTCCAAGATGAAAGGCCTGCAGTTGTCCTAGGTCCCATGGTAGAAGACAGAGATGATTCATACCCTCCCTTCTACACATCCCTAAACATACATGACAAAGTGCTGCATAATTGCCTTATGGATTCAGGGGCCTCCCACAACCTCATGCCCAAAACTGTCATGGAAGAGTTGGGACTAGAAGTCGCCCGAGCCTATCATGACCTCTATTCTTTCGACTCTAGGAGGGTTCAATGTTTGGGAGTCATCAAGGACCTGGTAGTTTCCCTGTTTCAGCTTCCCATGAAGAGTATGGTCATGGATATTGTGGTAGCTGATGCTCCCCCCAAGTTTGGCATGTTGTTTTCAAGATCTTGGATAAAAAGGCTGGGGGGAACCCTGCAGATGGATCTCACATATGCCACCATTCCAGTCTTTGGAAGGGAACATAGGAGACTGTATAGAGAAGCCCAACTGGCCTACATAATCAGTGATGAAGCCAACCCTACCAATCATCCCATCTATGATTTGGACACTGATTTAGGCTCCAGTTTACTACATCTTACCCACACCCCTGAGGCTCCTTTACAGATCAGAAAGCAGCCCATTCTTAATCAGGAGACACCCCCTCCGACCACCTCTGTTTGGAAGATGTTCTTTGATGAAGCTTCCTCCAGTATGGGTGCAGGTGTCGGGGTGGTATTCATATCCCCCTCTCAAGAGACCATATCTCTGTCATACAAGCTAGAATTTGAAGTCACCAATAATGTGGCAGAGTATGAGGCTCTGGTTCTGGGATTAAGGGTTGCGCAACAAATGGAAATAAGAGAGATAGCTGTGTTTGGGGACGCAGAACTGATTGTCCAACAAGTAAAAAATGTTTATCAGGCTAAGAATCCTCGGCTCATGAATTACAGGAACGAGGCATGGGACCTGGTTGATAATTTCTTTCTGGATTTTAACATTTCCTACATTCCGAGGGAGGAAAATGCTTCAGCCGACTTCTTAGCTTTCACAGCTAGTGTGCTCGAAGTTCCCACGCTGCCCACTACCGGGTCTGATGTTGAAATAAAGTATAGACCTTCTATACCCGACAATATCAAACACTGGAAGGTGTTTGAAGATGATCAAGAGATCGAGAAATTTCTCCAGTCCATTGGTGACTTTTCCACAATGCACATAGATGAGAATCCTGATGAGGAAGATGACCGTCACCATGGGGAATTTGTGAATAAAATTGTTGATCACCAGATCATTCAGCTATCGAGCAATCACATTCTAAAAGGACTAATCCCATTAGAAAGATTGTTCGGCGGAAATGATGTGGCAGTGAAGGGTAAGGTTTCAGGTGATAATGATGACACAACTGAATGCAACATAGGCACACCTGAGGAGCCTAAATTGGTCAAGCTGTCAAGGAGTTTGACTGAGGAGCAGAGAGCCGGATATACTAAGTTGTTGAGGGAGTTTGTTGATGTGTTTGCATGGACCTACGAAGACCTCAAAACGTATGACACATCAGTCATCGAGCACAAAATCCCACTAAAAGAGGAGGCTAAGACATTCAAGCAGAAGTTGAGGAAAATAAATCCCATGTTGCTACCTGTCATGGAGAAAGAGGTAAAGAAGTTGTTGGATGCCCATATCATTGTCCCCTTGAGATATTCTGAATGGGTAGTCAATTTGTTCCTGGTAAGAAAGAAAAGTGGGGAAATCAGACTCTGCGTTGATTTCAGGAACCTGAATAGAAGTTCCAGAAAGGACAATTATCCCCTGCCCAACATGGAACATATATTACAGAGAGTCACTGGCGCATCCAGGATATCCATG
>SNQJ01S0163551.1:0-21318 GCA_010110895.2 Picea sitchensis | reverse complement strand
ATGATTCAAAATGAAAATGTCTCCTTGGTATATATAGGAGACTAGGAGGTATAGTTACAACTAATGGCCTAAAGCCGACATAAATAAAATAGCATTACTAATATAATATGCCCCAATTAAGGGGTAATGAGCCAATATTAGGGCTTAACAAGTTTAGAGTTAGGGTTAAAGGTTTATGATCAGAGACAAGCTCATGGTCATTTAAAAGGTCAAAAGTTGTTATTTGGTTGTGTTATCACTCCAGGAAACTCTCCTAGGTTGTATCTCAGAGATGCCTGGTAACTTAACCTTTTTGTAACTGTTTTCTCAATAATGGGTGTGGGTTTGGATCAAGATGAATATCTTAAATCACTAGATTGTATCTCCAAGACAGTCTAGCTATATTCGTGCAATACAAGGCCTTCAAGAGCTATTATCATATAGGTTTGTAAATCAAATGGATAAGAAAACCAATCAAATAACCAGAACATACATAGGCAATATATATGATAGGTCAACAAACTAGCAAATGATGCTTATGATTCTTGCTTAACAGTCAAAAGTAAGATGACAGTTACCATGGGACCATTAAACATAGACAAAAGAATGATTTCAAATCATAGGCATAGACAAAGATAAAAAAGAGTCTGACAATAACAATGAAAGAAGCTTGCAGGCTTAATATATTAAAGAAAGTGTCTTTTTACAATAACAGTGGATTATAGAACTCAAAATCGAACCTTCGGCCTCAAGGACTGAATGGTTGAAGGTATGTCTAATTTCTCTCTGGATTTTGATTTCTGTGAACATTGTCTATATGGGAAGAAGAATCGGGTAAGATTCCCCTCTGGTGCAACAAGGGCAGAAGGAATTTTACAACTAGTTCACAGTGATGTTTTTGGACCTGTGTCAGTCCCATCATTGGGAAAATCTATGTACTATGTCTCATTTATAGATGACTTCTCGAGGAAAACTTGGATATATTTTCTCAAGAAGAAATATGAATTCTTTGACAGGTTTAAAGAGTTTAAGGCTCTTGTTGAGAATCAAACAGAGAAACAAATTAAGGTGTTGAGGACAGATAACGGTGGAGAGTTTTGTGGGAATGAATTTGAAGAATTCTGTAAGAAGTGCAGTATAGCAAGGCAGAAGACTACTCCATATACACCTCAGCAGAATGGAGTTGCGGAAAGGATGAACAGAACATTGATGGAAAAAGCAAGGTGCATGCTCAGTGGTGTCGGGATAGGGCAAGAATTATGGCCAGAGGCAGTGGGTACTACATGTTATCTGGTCAATAGTCTGGTTCCTCTGCAAGGACTGAATGGCTGAAGGTATGTCTTAATTTCGATTTTGATTTCAGGAACATTGTCTATATGGGAAGAAGAATCGCGTAAGATTCCCTCTGGTGAAATAAGGGCAGAAGGAATTTTACAACTAGTCTATTATGATGTTTTTGGACCTGTGTCAGTCCATCATTGGGAAAATCTATGTACTCATGTCTCATTTGATAGATGACTTCTAGGAAAACTTGGATATATTTTCAAGAAGAAATATTAAATCTGACAGGTTTTAAAGAGTTTAAGGCCCTTGCTGAGAATCAAACAGAGAAACAAATTAAGGTGTTGAGGATGATAACGGTGGCAGAGAGTTTTGTGAAAATGAATTTGAAGAATTCATTAAGAAGTGTGGTATAGCAAGGAGAATGCTCAGCAGAAGACTACTCCATATACACCCCAGCAGAATGGAGCTGCGGAAAGGATGAACAGAACATTGATTACAGTGCTGCTGCATGCTCATTGGTGTCGGGTTAGGGTAAGAATTATGGCCAGAGGCGCTGGGTACTATATGTTATCTGGTCAATAGATCACCCTCATCGGGCCATGGGTGACAAGATCTACAAGAGGTATGGGACGGGTAAGGAACCTCTCATCTTATGGTATCTATTGCGATGGCTATGTTCAAGGTTCCAAAGGAAAATAGGAGTAAGCTAGATAAGAAGGCTGAAAATGTATCTTTATTGATATAAAGATGGTCTCAAAGGTTATGTTTTGGAAACTCCAGAAACTAAGCATGCAGTACAGCCAAGATGTGGGTATTTTAGAGAAATGAAGATGTTAAATAGGTCCTACTACGCAAGGAAGAACCTGAGAAGATATAGTTTGATTTAAAGAATGATGAGACAAACTCTACAGAAGAACATGGATCAGCAGAAGAAGATCCTCATACACTCTGGCATTGAGATCGGATCGAGAAAGAAGGCCAGAAAGGTATAGTCCATCTGATTTCGGTTCAAATTTTGCTTATTCCATTTATTGATGATGATCCTAGAACTTGTAGGGAGGTAGTGGATTCAGAGGATGGAAATTCCTGGAAAAGGGCCAAGAAGAAGAAATGGCATCTTGGATAAGAATGAGGCTTGGGATCGAAAGGGATAAGCTAACTGAAGAAAGTTTTAATAAGCAGCAAATGGGCATTTAAAAATAATTTGAATGCATGAAAAGTGGAGAAATACAAACATCGATTAGTAGCAAAGGGCTATTCCTGGTGTTGAGGGAATCTGATTTTGGTGAGATTTTTCCTCCTAAGCTGCTGCTAACTCCTTATAAGATTTTGTTATCTGGGTTGTTGCTAATTTGATTTGAAATAGAACATATGGATGTGGAGACACTCATTCCTCGCGATGGGGATCTCGAAGAAGAAATCTTTAGCTAACCAGAAGGCTATGCTATGAAAGGAAAGAAGGAGTTGGTATGCAAGCTGAAAAGTCCCTGCATAGTTTAAAAATAATCACTAGTGATGGTATCAAAATTTGATACTTATATGCTAGACTTTACTAAGAAGCAAAGAGGATCACCGTGTGTATTCTAAATTAATTGGCGATCATTTGATTTATTTGTCTTGTATGTGGATGACATGTTGTAGGGAAACAACAAGGAGATTATCCAGGATGTGAAAACTCAGTTTGTCCTCTAAATCTGATTAATGAAGGATCTTTGTGCTGAAAATTTCATTTTGGGTTTGGAAATTAAAAGAGATCAAAAGGAGGAAACTTTGGTTAAATCCTCAGAGAAAATATGTCGAGACAATATTGCAGAAGTTTAATATGGAGGAATGTAAACTGCTGTTCCTATTCTCAAGCAGGTAGTTATCTGGGATCAAAGGTCCCAAGACACATGAAGAAGAGGAGGACATGTCCCATGTTCCATATGCGTGAGTGCACTATAGTTTGATGTATGCAATGGTTTGTACTAGACTGCATGTGCAATGCAGGAGTTTTGAGCAGCATATGTCAAAACCAGGAAGGAGCACTTCTGACAGCAGTAAAAGGGTTTTCAGGCATTTGTGTTGCATTGCTAGCTATGGATTGTGCTAATGGGAAGGAAGACTGGGATTGACAGAGTGGTCAGAGAGAAATGGCTTTATGGATGCAGACAATGGATTTGATCGAGGAGATACATAAGCGGTGCATTTGTTTAACCTGTTTTGAGGAGCAATAAGTTGATGAGCAAAGACAGGCTATAGTGGCACTCTCTAACTACAGAATCTGAATACATGGCAGCCAATCATGCAAGTAAGGAAGTGTGATGGTTACAAAGATTGTGTCTAGGTATTTGGTTTGTACAACAAGCAGTGAGATCAGAGTGTGACAATCAAAGTGCAATTCTTCGGCGAAGAACTCCTGCTATTCAAATGCAAATCATATTGATGTTCACATCGCTTTGTGAGAGACGGATTGAAGAAAAGAAAGTATCACTGATGAAGGTGGACACTTTAAAAGAATGCTGCAGATTCATTCACAAAATCTGTGAGCACTAAGCAGTTCTCTCTTGGTGTAGAGGATCCATGGGCATTGCTTTCGTCTCCTGATTGTTGATCTACAGTAACCCCAGACCCCCGTAAAAGTAAAACAGAAACAACAAGGAGAAATTGCTGGGTAAGTATATCTTTGCACGAGTAGTAGTGTTTACGCCTGTGCCAGGCACGAGGGGTTAGAGGGGTGCAGGCGGATTGGGGGTTCAAAGACTACTAAAAAAATTTCGCACTGTGACGACATATTTCGTGACCATGATATTTTAGTGGTTTTTCATCACATGGTTTTGCCGATGGTTTTCTATTTCGATTAAGGAATTAGGCTCTCGGGACTAATCCAGGTCATTGGCTAGGGCTCTTTGATGTTGTCTTCTATTTATATGTATATTGTATTGTAAACAAATGTAACAAAAAGGGAATATAATATATGCTGGTTTCTGGCTCAGTTTCCAGGTGAAAATCCTGTCGTAATGCTCTTGGTGACGGCCATTGTATCTCTTTTATGTTCTTTTGGGTCATCAGCTTGCAGGATATTGTACATAGAATTTACAGTTCATAGTTCTAAATAGTTTTCTAAAAGGTCCTTTAAAACTAAAGGAATACATCTTCAAGTTAAGCTGTTCCAACTAATTGTATTGGCAGCTTTTGTTGATTGCTTCTTCATTGATCTCAATGTTGAACGTAGACTACCTTAACCTTTGTCGGAGAAAATGCAAGTTGAACTGTTGATCTGAACCTTGCTCCCCTTCAACATATCTTTGTAATCTGAATTCATCATGATGATATGCTGGCTCATCACAGCTAACAATTTCCTCTCCAATAATATCTTTGCAGATATATCAAGACTAGCAAGATCTTCGCTGAACTTTTGAACAACAAATTCGTGACAAGCATCAATCACAGTATGCACACATTTTTTATCATCTCTCTGTTGGAAAAGAATAACTAGATGAAATTTGAGTAAATAATAAGTCTTCACAAACCTTAACATCTTCTTCCTCATCATTGCATGGGCTCTAATATAGAGAATATCAAGGTAAGATCCTAATGGACAGAGGAGGAAGCTTCTGAATAGCAGGATCACCACAAAATCTGAAAACAGATCTGAAAAATATCACCTTGTTCTGCGGTTAAGGCACTTCCTGATCTGCAATTCCAAGATGTGGGCTGCTCCTCAACATCTAATCGCAGATCCAAATACTTCACCTACTGATCTGCCTGGAATCTGGCTCATCATCCTTCAAGTTCAAAGGACAATTTGATCTCTGTGACAGCCCTAATTCAACAGATGCATTTGGTACAATATCACAAGCATTTATACTATGGATAACATTATGAAGATCATCAATGTCTTGGTAACAATGAGAGGTATCCCCAATAACAACATACTCTTCATGATTATCTGAATATTTAGTCAATAAATTGAATTCATAACAACATTATCTTAGAAATAGAAGGTCAGCTGAGTATTCCTTTCATGAACAAAATGAAAGGCAGCATAAAAATCTGCCAAAGAGATGATACTTTCATTTGGAAGAGATCGACACCAATCTTGAGCAATCCCCTCTAATGAATAACATAAGAGTCGGATCTAAACATCTTCATGCACAATTTGCAAACCGATGCATGTAGCCATGAAAGTCCAGCAAATGTTCTACTGGCACTTACCACTCTTCACCTCGAAATCTGCGAAGGCTATTTTCCCATTCATCTCTCATTTTTGAGGGCACTAGATTAGGAAACTAACATTTTTGAAAATTGGGCAGAATGCATACTCTCTTTAGCAAAGATCTTGTCTTGATACTTCATACCAGTGAGCCACCGGACAGATTTCTGAATAATGAGTCACACTGAATTCTTCTTCATGGAGTCGCCAGATAGATGATTTCAACCAAATGATGTCCATGATTTTTCTATCATCAAAGTTGATCTATGTCGTCTCCTAGGAAGGAGCTTTCAATCTCCTCTCCCTGGCAACTATGCCAATTTGTTATCACTCCAGGAAACTCTCCTAGGTTGTATCTCAGAGATGTCGGGTAACTTAACCTTTTTTGTAAATTCATTTTCTCAATAATAAGGGTGGGTTTGGATCAAGATTAATATCTTAAATCACTGGATTGTATCTCCAAGACAATCTAGCTATATCTGTCAAATATAAGGCCTTCAAGAGCTATTATCAGATAGGGTTTGTAAACCAAATGGATAAGAAAACTAACCACAATTAACTAGAACATACATAGGAAATATATATGATGGGTCAACAAATCCATAAAAGGATGCTCATGATTCTTTCTTAACAATCAAAAGTAAGATGACAGCTACCATGGGACCACTAAATAGACAAAAGAATGATTTCAACTCATGGGCATAGACAAAGATAAAAGCAGAGTCTGATAATAATAATGAAAGAAGCTTGCAGGCTTAATATATTAAAGAAAGTGTATTTTATACAAAACAATAGAATATAAAACTCAAAATCAAACCTTTAGTCTCATGACTGAATCTCCTGCACTTCATCTCAAGTTGATGGCTTTATAGCATTTACAACTGATATCTATATCCTAGAAAATTGGATCAAATATGCTAAATATGGGAAGTCAAAACAAAATCATGAAAATGGGGAAAGATCCTATTTATGTGCTCAACCTTAATCTGGATAGTCTTCATGTCTTCGACAATTGCAACAATCTTTGACACACTTCAACATCTGACAAGGAAGCAGGTCTTCAAAGGCTGATAGATAAGGTCAAAAAAATGCCACCTGGGCAGACAGGTCATTCTTTGCCACAAATAGGCAACAAACTTCATCTCTTCCACATTGTTGGCACCTCAAAACTGAAACAAATACATCGAAACAAATCCTCTTTAATTATAACTCTTCACTTCTTATAAAATCATCCTCACATGTAGAATGATAAAACTTGGATCTGTGCAAAAAGAGTTCCATTCTGCACTTCTTTGCGGTTTCGGTGGCTAGAGAGATGAAATTATAACTTGTATGCCACTGAGTTTTGCTTTCTCGCTAAGGACAAATATGAAAGCCCTCCTAAGCCACTGAAATTGCAGATTTGTGAAATCTATTTCAAAACTACAAAAACTTGATTCTTGATTCTAGTAACCTTTTGCAGCAGAATAGTCTTGTCCCTTTCAAAAAGTCTGGAAGATATCTTGGTCATTATATAAATCTCCAAATGTGTTCACAGCAGCATAGCCATGCCCTCCATAAGATTTTCTGCAGACACTTAGAGATTTTGTTGTGTAAGAAGTCCTGTAGGCTTTTAGCCTAGCAGAGAGAGCATGGACATCTTAATTAGTAGTCTATAGTAACCTCTGCAAGATGGTAAAGGGAAGCTACATTCGCTGCCTATGTATATGCTCCAGAAAATTTCAGTAGATTAATTAAACACGTATAAACATGCCATGTATGTAGAGATGAACCATATAATCAGCCATTGGAAACCAAATCTAGGGCCCCAAATCTCCAATCTAATGCATTAGTTTAACTGAATCAACCTGAGGTGAAAAAGAAATCACATATGGTTTATTATCTGGATTGACTATCAGTTTTCAGACCAACTCTACAGCAACATAGTTCCAAGTTTTAACTGGTGATTATAGCATGCCCACAATTGTCTCAACTGCCCTTTTCTCACTGTCATGTTTGCATAATAAGTACAAAAATATCAACAGAGGTTCACTTGCTAAATCTTTTGCCTAATTCAAATGTTTAGTCACTGGAGCATGATATGGCTTTGACTTTTAGATTCGTAGCTGGAAACAACCAGCCAAGCAGCACATGTCGAATTCCAAGGAGAACATCACGAGAAGCTTGACTAGTTATGACTGTCTTCACTGCATCTGAAATCAAAGCAAAATGAGCCCTTCCAAAAATGACTTAACCACGAAAGGCATCACTAAACTCAACTCTATGGGCATGGAAAATAATTTGGTAAGCATCCGATTAGGTGTGCGAATATTGGATCCAGGAAAAGTAGCAGCAAACTCACATATATATCACTGTTGTAACACAAATGAAGAAAATACCTAAGGTAATGCCCAGAGCTGAAGAGAGCGCTAATTGATTTGGCTCTGCATCCTTTTGATTATCAAGAGAAAAGGGTCTAGAACCTCTGCAAAATCATGTGCCATCTGCATATATACATTGAAAATCTAGTTCCTTGGAATCAAATTTTCAAGAGATAGATCTCAGATATAAAGCTTCCCATCCTACAAATCGGGCACCGCATTCTGTCTGTTTTATTTTTCCTTCTAAATGCCTATAAAAACTTATCTACTGAATTTGTACATGATCCCCAAGGATGTAACTCTTTCCATTTACATGTTGTGGTCTCTTCTTCCATGCCCAATGCCTTCAACTCTATCAAATATCCTAAAATGTAAAGATTTGCAATTCTACTGAGGACACCTCAAGCAAGTAGGGTTTTATTTTGACTCTGTGGCTTGACTCATTGACTTTTGGTGTCAATTCTGTGAACTGACATGGACTGGAATTTATGACATAAAAAATGACTTGATGTGCTAGGCTTATGATGGATGGTTGTCTCTGAATCGTGGTTTGAAATTGTAGACTTAAGATTAGAGTTGGGCCGATGGATTATATAGTATGACTCATAGTTTGACTATGACTCGTGGCTAACATAATAACATAAGAATAGAACATATAGATGTGAATCATAACTTGGCATATGTTTCGTCTTGTGGCAAAGGTATATGCATTGTGATTTAGGATATGGATTTAGCCTATAGCTTGATTTGTGGTTCAATCTTCTATTAGAAATCCATAAGACCTAAGAGTATATAGACCATATGGACTTTGGTCTACAAACTAGACTTAATATGTAGTGTGATGACTTAGGACCAAGGTTTGACACTTGAGCACACACCTCTATCTTTTCTTTGGATAAATTTACAAAAAATATATATATCTTGTTTGAAAACAATAAACCATAAAAGCTAGGTTATAAGCTAGGTAACATTGATTGTATTTTTGGAATGCAGGTCATAGACGGAGTCACAAGAGTCTGGAGCAAACATGATCAGTGAAGACATAATGGGGAATTTGAATATATGGACAATGACAAATGGCCAATAAAAATGACAATTTAAGCATGAATGAACAAAAATGCCTCAAAATATTCAATGCCATTTGAGGAGATAACAGATTGGAAACAGGGATATTAGATATCAAGTATAATATACAACACTACTACCTAGCCCATGAACATAAGCCATTTGGTTGAGTTTCACAATTTCCACTCTACTGCAAATTATTAGGTCTTGAGAGCCACAGAGCTTGACCAACTCAAGACCAAACAAATTCTCAATAGGTCTTCAGAGCCTCTTTGTAGCCATTAGATAAAATAAGGTCCTCATCTAGCCAGAAAAGATTATGGTTGGGCCACAGCCTTAAAAAGAGAAGAATTAATTGCAGTCCTAGTATTAAAGTCTCCTAGCAGAGGATATTACTCCCTTCATTTTTCAACTATAAATATCTTGTTCTAAATTATTATAGGAATAATTGTTATCTAGATTATTTTCTTATAAAACTTAATAGGTAAAATAACAAATTGTTAGTATACATCTTCTTAGCATTGGTGCGTCTGGAAATTTATATCTGTGCTGCATTGTTTGAGAGGGTCAATCTTATGAAGTTTTTTTTTTTTTTTTATTGATTTTTTTAATATAACAAACTATGTCTCCTTTCCCTCTATTGTGGGATTTTTTTGTTCCATGCTCACCACAAGACAAATCCTTCCATGTTAGGACCTTTAGACTCCTCATGCTCCCAAGTTTCAACTTGTATTTATAATATCAATATCACTTGGGATCCAGATTATCATAGGACTTTATGCCATGGAAGCCACGACAGTTCCATACAATCTTGTTGTGAGATATAACTTATTCTAAACCTCGATACTTTGTTTGAGAAAATATCTCAACAAACTCAAACATACTCCAACTAATTACTAATGTAAGCATTACTTCCGCAGACCCTCCTTAATGATTACATTACACTCATTACAACACACCATATTTGTTAATTTCATAAAACTTTACAATACAAATTACAATATAAATGGCTTTGTATGGTTCTTGTGTCTTCACTAACACTTACACTCACTCTGAAATTCTTAGTTTCCGCTCTTCTCTTCTTCACACTCTCGAGCTTCCCACTTCATTCATTTAAAACATAAACACTTATGACCATCATTGACATACTTTGCAATGAATTAAATAATTATGCATATACCGTCATTTATACTTCCACAAGAAAAGTTTTCAAGTATTGAACCAACTATGAAGATACTTCCATCGGTCGGATATTTCGCTTTCGGCTATCCATCAATTTGTAGGAGAGTACTCTAGATACATAATATATTCAAAGTTTGATCATGCAACTTAACCTCTTAAATAACCTGTAACTGACTGGCTTCACAAACCCTATCAATTTAATAACATGTTGTAGACATAACTAAACTAGTGACCATCTTGTGGCTGTTAGGATATTATATACCTAGGAGTTAGTTAAGATCTACTCTGGTCTAATTTGTCATTAGGTAAAATGTGTTTTAGTGTTCCATTAGTATGCATTAGTATGCATTTGTAGTTAGGAAATCTCGGACGGTCACAATATGTTCCTGACATAAGGATCTGACGGTTCATACTCTCCTCGGTCCACGGCCAATGATCAGTGGCTTAGCACCTGATTGGTCCGGTTGACATCTTTTTAAAGAGCATGTAGGGTCATTTGTCTACGATCTATTGTGAGAAACCTCTTGTAAAATATCTCTGTAAACTTTTTTCTTGCATCAATAAACTGTTCCAAGTGGCCGAGTTGGTTGGGGTCGGATGCTCTACAGAGGTTTTAATGCCATGTGAAAAGATCGGTGTGTTAATCTCTTTGATCTTGGTTATGTGAGTGGCTATTGAAGGTGTTCATCCTCTGTTGGAATACCTGTGTTGCTGAACATGGTATCGTGAGCCCTGGCTAAGACTCCGCCATGTTGTAGATTGAGATCGTAGTTTGTTGGCTCATCTCCATTTTATACATTTATGTACATTTCTACTAAGAGGATTTTCCATTACGTCTGGAAGCACTCCCTGTTTCATCCAGGAACACTTTGTTCTTACCTTTAAAAGGCTTTGCTTTGCCCAAGATACGACCTACACATACCAGATCCGGAGTGTATGTTTGAAATTTACGCATTTTTTTTTGCAGAGAAGCATTTTGGTTTTATTCTTGGCCTTTGCATTTTTTCGGGTTACACTTTAGGATCTCATGTGGCCTCTATTTGCCTCATGCCTTGTGTGATCTTGAAAAATCGGAAACATATAGGAAAAGTGCATCTGGTAAGCTAACTGAGATCTAACCCTTGTTTTCATCGAGAAACGAAAAAGTTTTCTTGTGTGAAAAGGTTTTTTTTAGCACGCTCTCCAAGGCTTTTTCGTCTTCACCAACAAATAACAAATAAGATCCCCTAATCCTCCTTCTGGAATATCATACTATAGGTTTTTCTAGACTATCTTGGTTAAAATCTCTTATTAAGCAAGAGGTCTTGAGTTCAAGCTCTCTTTGTTACTTTTGAAAAAGTTCATGCAAAAAAAAAAAAAAAAAAAAAAAAAAAAAAAAAAAATGAATCACTATAAGTAGCCTTAATTAATTCCCATTTTAGAGCTATTTCATTTTGCATGCAGCTTCTTCTGGTTATAGCAATCTCCATTGTAAAAGGGATATCTACTTTATAAAAGTGGGTCACTTCCATGTGCTAACTTAGCACTATCACGTTGGTCAGCTTTGGTTACCGCTTATGCCTTTTTTAAAAAGGCATAACTCACACATCAGAAGTCCAGGCCTTGTGTGTCGTTTTTTTAAAACCATAACCTTTGAGATCTTTCCCATCAATATCATCAATTTTGAAGTTTTAAAACTACATTATCTGCATATTTAATACAGATTCTATAAGCAATGTCTCTTGTTTATTTATAAATAACTACTCTAAATGGAGATCCCATGGAAGATTTATTAAGAAGTGGTACATGGTACCAGATTACCTTTGGGAAAGGAAAAAAGCAACTCCACTGATGATGATAGAAATCCAAATGGGATAATAGGAAATGATTAAGCATGAGTAATAATCAGAATGTCCATCTCTCCCTGACTTCTATGTACTTTCAAGAAATTGGATGACCCCTGGCTAGGCTTGGGACAAGATTGAATCATGGTTTTGGTGCAACCTAACATTATTCTGAGAACAACAGCTAGAAAATCAAATAATGACTTTGAGTCCAAGTGATTTTTATTTCCTTTGGGAGATTCATTCATTCTAAGTTTAAACACTCAGAATTTTATGTGAAGCATATAAGATAAAGATGGAGGAAGATAGTTCTGCAGCCCAATCTGGCAAGTGCCTTGATATGAAGTTCCATGAGGTTTAGAGTTCAATTCCCCCTGACTTACTCCAGTGTCGTGTAAGGGGCATCGTGGGAACACTCGGAGGTTATAGTGGTATGGTTGATAACACGGCCACGTGTAACGCTGAGCACGCGTCTAACTAGTTAAGTTGATCCTCCATACAAAAAATAAATAAATAAATAAAAAAATGGAGGAAGAGGTTGTATCCATTCATTCTTTCTGGGTTTAGGTAGTGCATATTCTATGTTTCATCTACCTTTATGCCACGAGAGACCTGAGGGAAAGCTTATGAAAAACTCCACTCTTTAGTCCTTTTGTGCTCTTGATTAGAGAGGAAGATAAGCTTTATACAACTTGAGTGATCAGCACTGTATGTACCTCTAACAAAGCCTTAGTTTCCAGCAGAAATATCAAACCCAAGTATCCCAAGAAGCAACATCCCCTCCACAAAAACAAGCAATATAAGAGTCCCAAACCCGCTCAAATAGCTTCAGTCTTCTAATGGAGACAAAGGAGAAAATATAAAAAATAAGAAGATGGACAGATACTACAACTTTCTTGTGGGATAAAGATGGTCATGATGAGTCCAAATGTTTCAAGAAAATAGCAGCTTCTTTATAGCTTGGTGATGAAGAAGCACAACATCAATATTGATTCTACTTCTTTCTTCTTCTTCATGGACATGCACTTCTCTCTGCTTCTTCTGGTTCCTCCTTCAACACAAATTCTACTTCTTCTTCCTTTACATGAGTGTATTTTATTGATTCAGGAGCATCTTATCACATGGCCATGATAAAGCCATATTTTCTGGCTCTAAATGAATGTAACACCAAGAAAACATTTGTTCGTGATGATAGATCTCCTAGTGTTGTAGGATCCGGAAATACCAAGCAGATAGCCTAGTCATTTCAATGATGTACTATGCATTCCAAGTCTTTCTTGTAAACTCCTATCAGTACATCAAATTTCCATTCAGGTGAAGGTAAAACTGTGAGTTTCACCTCACCAAGTTGTAAATCAAGGATCTAAAAGATCCTAAGCATTGCTTCTTGTAAATGAATTGCTGGATGATATACTGTGTTGTTGTACAAGTTTGACACCCTGTGGTCACTAACTTTTTCTATCATTTCTTAAGTTTCTATGCATGGACTTGAGTAAAACTTGGCATGAGCTGCCTTGGTCATCTAACTATCGCTCATTGTAGAAACCATGTAATAAACATATGGTTATTAGTATTCCTCTCGTTTTTTGTAGATATGGTGTTTGTGTCAATTTTGTTCTCGAAAAACATCATAGGGATAGTTTCATTGCAACGTGTCTCTTGGCATGCCTCAATCCCTTTACAGCTTGTTCACATGGATTTGTGTGGTCCATTCTTCTTCCTCCTTCTTTCTTTTCCTCTCTGGTGCTATTTCAACTTTCATTGATGATTCTTCCAGATGTACTTGGCTCTATGTTTCTAAACTTAAGAGCCAAGTTTCCTTTGATAATTTTGGCCTTCCATAGCCCTTGGTAGAAAGCACCTAGACATCAAATCTAAAAAGTTAAGGAAATAGATAATGAGGGGTGAATATGAACACAATTTTATGTGTTATTGCACTACACAGTGGCATCCAAATGCAAATATCTGTTCTATATATACACTACAAATAAAATGGTGTTACGAGAGAAAGAACCGCATTAAAAGAAATGGCTAATTGTGATGGATCCAATCTAAAAAAGGATTAAGTCTAAAGCATTGGGCGAAAGGAATCAACTGTGCAAATTACATAATAAATAACACTCCTACAAAGGCTCTTGTAAAAATATAACACTGAATAACAAGCTTGATCTAAAATTAAAAACTAAAATGTTACTGGTGCATTTGGTAGAGAAAGGCCTGCATCTCGATGAAAAGTTGTTACTGAAACTTAAAAGTGAGAAGTGTATTTGTTGGTTATTCTGAAGATGCTTCAAAGATTATATACTCTTTCAAACTACATTGTACGAAATCTATCTTGTGAAGAGATGCTTAAATTTGATAAAAATCTCTCTCACCAAGAGCTCTAATTTTGTGTTTGTACCTTCTTTGACCTATGATACATCTTTGATGTTTGTGCCTTTTTTTTGTTCCTATTTTGGTTTCTTCTCAGATGATGACAATGAGGATGAAAAATCCACATCTACCTTCTCAACTTCCTCCAAATAAGTCCTCGAACCTGAACCAACACTAGTTCCATTTCTTCCTAGATGGGTCTGCTCAATACGAGAAGCAGCTGGTGATCTTGTTCTTGATCCTTCAGATCAGCGTCAAACACGTCTTCACAGTCCTAGGAGTTTCTCTTTGGCCTGAGTTTGAGAGACTCATTTATTCAGAGACATTTCCAGTTCATCCAGATTTCAGATATAAAATACCTAGTTATATCGCCTTTAATGGAAAATGATACTTTGGATATTGTACTCTCTTCCAAAAGGAAGAAAAACTATCAGATGTAAATGGGCCTTTCATATGAATCCAAGTGATGTACTCTGATGAAGTGCTGGATAGACACAAGGCTCAAGTTAGTTGCCAAAGGATCTTTCCAAGTTGAAGGAATTGACTATACGAAACCTTTCCCTGGGAGCCAAAATGAATTCCATCCAATTTGTTCTTTCCCTTGTTGCCCTGCTCACATAAATGGGGGGTCCATTAGATGGATGTTAAATATGCCTTCAAAATATGGATTTGCAAGAATAAAATATACATGGAACAACCTCCCTGGCTATGCCCTATAATGACTTCCCAGCCTTGTTTGTCACTTCTTGAAGAAATCTCTTATATTCAAGTAAGCTCCAAGGAGGCTTGCATGTACAAATGGATATTCTCTATTGATACCCGAATTCCTCTTCATTCTGATCCTAATGTTTATGCCAAGAAAGAAGGCAGCCATCTCATAATCCTTTCCTTTATACAAGGGATGGACGGATTGGAATGGAATGGAATGGAGGAATGGATGGATGGATGGAATGGACAAAAGGAATGGATTTGACCATGGATGGAGGTGGAATGGAGGAGGAATGGAATGGAAGGAGGAATGGACGGACGGATGGAAGGATGGAGCGGATGGACAGGGATGGAATGGAATGGAGATGGATGGAGGAATGGAGGAAATGGAAGGAAGGATGGAATGGACGGATGGACGGAAGGAATGGAATGGAATGGATGGACGGATGGACGGATGGATGACGGAAGGATGGAAGGAGGAAATGGACGGAGGAATGGAATGGAATGGATGGAGGATGGATGATGAAACGGGGATGGATGGAGGATGGAATGGCCGGAATGGAATGGATGGAAATGGAATGGAATGGAATGAAATGGAATGGATGGATGGATGGATTCGGATGGAATGGATGGAAGGTCGGATGGATGGAGGACCGGAATGGAATGGAATGGAATGGATGGAATGGATGGATGGAATGGAAGGAATGGAATGGAATGGATGGACCGGAATGGATGGAATGGAATGGAATGGAATGGATGGAGGACGGATGGATGAACACGGACGGAGGGACGGATGGAAGGGATGGAAATGGATGGACGGACGGAATGGAATGGATGGATGGGATGGATGGACGGATGGATGGAATGGATGGAATGGATGGAATGGAAGGAAGGAATGGACGGATGGATGGAAGGAATGGAAGGAATGGCCGGACAGGAATGGAATGGAATGGATGGAGGAATGGACGGAAGATGAAGGAATGGACGGATGGATGGAAATGGAATGGAAATGGATGGAATGGACAGTGGAATGGAATGGAATGGATGGAATGAATGGACGGAATGGAGGATGGACCGGATGGATGGAAGGACTGACCCTAACCGAATGGATGGATGGAATGGAATGGACGGATGGATGGATGGATGGAATGGATGGAAGGAAGGAATGGATTCTGACATGGAATGGAGGAAAGGATGGACGGAATGGAGGAATGGATGGATGGATGGAATGGACGATGGAAAGCGGAATGGATGGACGGATGAAGGAATGGACGGATGGAAGGACCGGAATGGAGGACGGACGGATGGATGGACGGATGGATGGACGGATGGATGAAGGAAGGATGGATGGATTTATGGACGGAATGGATGGATGGAAATGGATGGACGGAGGATGGATGACCGGAGGATGGATGATGGAAACCTGAGACCGGAGGAATGGATGGACGGATGGACGGAGGATGGACGGATGGATGGAAGGAAGGAATGGATGAAATGGATGGAGCGGATGGAAAGGAGGATGGATGGATGGACGGACGATGGATGACGGATGGACGGATGACGGAGGAGATGGATGGATGGACCGGATGGAAGGACGGACGGATGGAATGCCGATGGGATGGAATGGAATGGAAATGGATGGAAGGAGTGGATGGATGGATGGACGGAATGGAGGACGAGGAATGGAATGGATGGAGGACTGAATGGATGGACGGAGGAGGAATGGAAGGAGGAAGGGATCTGGATGGAGGAAGGAAGGATGGAAATGGATGGATGGATGGAATGGAGGAAATGGATGGAGGATGGATGAAAGGAGGATGGATGGACGGAATGGATGGACGGAATGGATGGAATGAAGGAATGGATGGAGGAATGGATGGATCGATGGATGGAATGGATGGAGGGATGGATGGAATGGATGGAATGGAGGAAGGAAGGACGGAGGAAGGACTGGTGGGAAGGAAGGAAAGGAGGGAGGAAGGATGGATGGAAGGAAGATGGAGGAATGAAAGATGGAATGGATGGAAGAATGGAATGGATGGAAGGATGGAATGGAATGGAATGGAATGGGTGAAATGCACTGCCGCAACGGATCGTGAAAGTAATAGTATACGTGTAGCTGTACTTCTACATGTGGTATCCATGCAGAAGATGACTTTGTGGCAGCGTGTCACTGGCCAGCGACAAGACATTTGGCTTGTAGATGACCCCTAAGGTTAATATGCGAACGAGGCAGTTTTTTCTTGGGGTGTTTATAGTTCAAACATGGTATTTAGAAAATTTATGTCTCAATGACTTGCAAGAAAGGTTCCTGGTATGGGACCAAGAAGCATAGACATTAAACATTCAAATATATCAAACATAATTTCTGATATCTATATAGTTGAAGGAAAAAATTAGGCATTTCCAAATTTGTTTTCTTCGAAATTTATCAAATATTAATAATGTCTCAACAAATGTCTGCGGGAAAAAGGACCAGGAAATACATAATACGCAGAATATCCAAAAATAATAAAACACAATTCCCAATATCCAGCATAAACACAATTCCGTGACATCTAACTTAGTTGAAGGAAAAAAAAATAGCATTCCAGAATTAGTTTCTTGGAAATTTATCAAAAATTCATTACCGTACGTTTACATATTTCTGGAATCCATTCCATATTTCTGGAAACTTAAATGCGTTTTTCATATAGGACGGGATTGGGGCCCAAGGACCAAAATAAATAACTATAAGAATTAGGACTATATAGAAGAAGTAATGTGTGATGGCAGAGAGGAATACCTGAAAAAGAAGAAATTGGAAGTTATTAGTCTTGGTTAGACATTTCTATTTAAGGAGGATAATAATTGGATCGATAAAGAAAACAAGATGAAATCAGTATAGACTAACTATGAAGCCAATGCGTTTTTATTACTGTCATCCATGGTCACTAGAATCGTGCCAACTAGTTGTTTCCCTTCGTCGATGAGGTTGTCCATCCTCCATTGAAACCATTCTTCAATGTAGCTTCTCAGCGGGGCCACGCTGATTTCATCTCAGATTTCTATGTCGAGGAGCCCATTTCTAGTTTCCTTAGATCCATTGAAGTACTATGCAGACTTTGTTCAATCTCTTCATTGTGTGTCGAATAGTCCAGTAGCCAGTTCTCAACCTCATCTACACGATATTCAACTATGCCGCAAACTTTTCAGAAGACAACCCCTTTAAAATATCGCTGTTCATCGGCTTCTTTGGTCATTGACAGGATTTGAGAATTAAGTTTGTAACTTGAACCTCGTTGGTATTTCTGACTAAGTCTATTTGGGTCAGGTTACTAATAACTTTTCTTCCGGGATATACTTGTTCACATTGATTTGGAAAATTAGCTACAAGACACCTTCTTTGTCGGCATCCTTTATTTTTGCGCGCTTTGGGAGGAGAGATCTCTTTGCATTCTTTCGATCTAAGTTGTTGATGGCATGGTTGAAAAGGGCTGCATCTGTTCATAGAAACGTTGATCATATTTTAAATTCGTCTACAAATGTTCGTGCAAATTATTTTCCCTCTTTCAAAAGGAAACTATATTTTGTGATTTTTCAGCTTCGTGAATTAGGCTGCATTATTTCTTGATGTTATTCTCATAATGGTTCTGCTAATGATGAGGAAGCCAGAGGATCCTTAACTTGAAATGCAAGGGCAGGCATGGGTTTTTCTAAAGGATTGGAAAACTTTGGGGTAGCAATTAAATCCTCCACCCCTTGACGCTGGTCGCTCAGTCCGTATCTTCGCCTAACTCTCCAATGGAATCATCAAGAGCATCAATACCGGGTTACGTGAAATCAGGAGATTTGGGACGGCTGTATTTTCCTAAAATTAATCTCTGTAATGATTTTCCTTTTTTATTTGTTACATCTCTCTTTCAATGACCATATTTTAGATTGGCTGTCAAAACAACGCCTCGAATACAAAGGATTCATCTTCATCAAAAATGTCGGCACCAGCCATATTCGTTGGCAAATATTGAACAAGAAATGAATGTGTATTGATGGTTGTTGCCATTGATGGCAACAGCAGAGATGACAGGATATGAAGGATAAACCCTTTGGCGATCTCGAAGGAGAATAAGCTTCCAGGAGGCATAGCGGATCCACTCGGAAATCCCTTTACAACCGGATCGAGAAACTGCAGACAAGTATGCATTTTGTTGGCGCGGAGAAGAAGTGCGATCTGCGCCATGATTGAAGATACCCGACATCCGCCGATCTTGCAAAGAAGCAAGGATGTCATCGGAGCTTCCGGGATCGCTTCACATGCAAAGAATACAATGTAACGAAAATCCCGATTTCGAGCATTCGAATCCCATCTAATCTCAAACATTGAATGAATGAGATCTGACCGGCTCTATTCGTGGACGCCGCGGCGTTTGAAGGCTGCCATTGATTTCGTGGATCGCTCTCAGTTATTACGCAAAGAAAACAAGGCACGAAACCCGATTTCAGCGGACATGCTAAATCCTGACTGACAGCAGGTGGCAACTAGTAAATGACACGGCACAACGGGTAATGATGCGGCAGATCTACAGTCTGCACACAGTAAGCCGCTAAAATCAGGAATGACACGTGGCAGAATTTAATACCTGTCAAACCACGTGTGACGCCAGCAGAGGCATAAACGGAGTCTGAGACTAAGGGTGCAAGGCCTACTAAACCCCGAACTGCGAGAAGAGACAACAGCCGTGGATCTCAAATAGGACGCGCGTCAAAGGATCCAAGAGGAGTCGGCGGGGAATGACAGGTGGCATCTCACACCGCATATCGGGATATCAGAGATAACGGGAGCAAGGAGTTCATGCATATCGAAATCGCGAAACTCGTAGCCCCGGCGGATGAGGTAGTGGTCACAAGGAGCTGGTCATATGAGCGGGAGTCGAGCCGGGAGGACCAGTGTGTAAAGAGATTCATCGGAGTCTCATGAATCGGGATATGGTAAGGATTGCATCATCGATCGAGACTGGCCCATCCGAGGGATAGTGTCAAGATCGGCTGCACTGTCGGCATATCGGATATCGAAATTGGAGTCTCTGAGGTCGGGGCTGAAAAGAGAGATCGAAGCATCGAACTCGGAAGGGATCGACCATCCATCCGAGGACGCGCAAGGCAGGATATTGGTGCCATTGGCAAAAGGCCCGACAGGAGGTCACTCATCGGGCGACCGAATTCGGGATATCGGAGATCCTGAGCACAAAGGTTTTGTGCATCTCGAACGCGATCCACGAAATCCTGATAAGTGGGAAACAGCCATCAAAGATAGCATGCATGATGACAGAGGATTATGGATGATGTTTTACAGCAACGGGTCAATGAACCAGGGCCAGCCAGCTGTTCATCTTATGAATGGAGTTAGCCGATCTGACGATCGGGAAACTTTTGAATGCATTGATGCATCAAAACTCCGTAGCCCCGACGAGGGTAGCTTGTGGTCATGGGTAAAGGTCGTATGGACCATTGTGTAGCCTGTTGGGGCTAAAGCTCGGGAATTCGGGGATCGGGAATCCGGGAGGCATGTACATTGTGACATCGAAAACGTCGAAATCCCGATGAGTTGTTTGACCGAGGTCATGTGTTGATGGTCTTATGGGGCCAAGGTCTATAGCCATCAGGGCTAGCGAGTGGAAGGGGCGCGCGTAAATTTATTTCAAAGTTTAAACAGAGGCCCGGTTTCCTCCTGGTAATAAATATGGGACCCAACGAGCGTTGAAATGTTCTGGACCAATGGGTTTAAAAAGAGGGGTCGAGGCTCTCGGCAATGGTGTGCAGCAAGAGTATGCGGAGGCCATCTTCTGACAATAGGGCTATCTACTGGTGCGTGAGGTCATTTGAGCAGGCAGCATGGCAAGTTTGAAGAAAGAGGAACCTCCCTATGGCAGTCCGGCAACAGATCTACATTGACAGAGACATCTCAGGTGTGGGTTCTGCAACCATGAGATCAGAGGCATCTTCTCGAGGTTTATTGAGTTATTTATTATGTGTCCTTTGGTAACTTCCTGACAGTCTATATATCTGTGGTTACTCTTGAAATATTTTCTGTTGCTGTCATAACCACTAGATGAAACTGTCTGATCCAGTGTGAAAATTAATGAAACGTGGTCAGCAGTGATTATGAGGGTTAAACCCTTTACCAGTAGAAGCTGGTGCTATCTTCAGGGGGTTGAAGCTCCCTTCCAGGAAAGGTTGGTAAACGAGAGAAGGGTGTAGCCTTCTGTAGGTAGAAGCCTGCGTACTAGTATGAGTCTGCACTAGTACATAGTTGTAGAATGTTTTCTTAATAATATTCATTGAAGACAGAGACAACAGCAGTGGTGGTTTT
>SNQJ01S0163549.1:0-21318 GCA_010110895.2 Picea sitchensis | reverse complement strand
GCATTTTCCTCAAGAAAACAAGATACTAGGGTGTAGGCAATTCTAGGCCCTAGCACCTTGCTCTCCTTAGGCTTCTTATGGGATAAGAACTTAGGCAAAGATAACTAGGTCAAAACCTTAGAGTGCTAGGAAACTAGGGCTCTCGGGTTTCACTAGTTACCAGATCAATTCAATGAAAAGCTTGGCAAATAGAAAGTAAGAAAGTAGGAATTTAAGTTCCTTACTTCAAGCATTAAGCATATCATGCAATTTCATAATCTTGTATGAGCAAATAAAACCATACATAAACCATTCAATAGATGACGAAAAATGCAGATTTTACCTACTTGCACCAAGAATAATCATGAAATACCATGCAAGATCACCATAAAAGCTTCCAAGATTGATCCAACTTGCAAAAAATCAACCTTATACAAGAGTGGGCCTCACAATTTCAGCCAATAGCCCTTCTAGGGCGCAAATTTCAGACCTCTCCTCTTGTGTGAGGAGTTAGGATGTAAAAATGAATGTACTTTTTGTTTATTTATACAAAACTGGTGAACTTTAATTAATTTTCTTGTCAAAATAAGGCCGACCTGGCCAATTTACAAATAAATTCAAATTTGGTATAAATAAAATTAATTAGCATGTAAAATCATCCCTAAGGGTGACGTTGGAACCCCAAGGTGGAACGTTGGGCTCCAGATGCAGAATGTTTGGCCTCCAAAGGCCTTGAATGATGCCCACACGTGCCAACCAACTCACAACTGCCCTCAAAATGCAAACCCTAGCTCTGGATGACGTCCAAGGTCATGATGGTGACGTCATGGGCTCTCAAAGGTCAACGCCTAGGTGGAAGATCAAGATCCCCTTGGGTCTAGGTCTAGGTCTGCCAGGGTGTCTCCAAGGGTAACATCCTTCTTTCTTCCTGGTGCAAATCTCCGATGTCTTCTTGCCCCTGGCTAGGGTTACAACATCCATCTGTGGGCTTTTAGCCCCATGAAGGCCTGAGCTAATCATTCCCCCATGTGTACCTGTCCATCGGGCAAAGTCCTGTAGTAACAACAAGTACGTCTTCTAGGGGTTCAAAAGTCACAAGGATCATAACATGTAAATCACATCCATTAATTAATTTACCCAAACATGTGCATCAAACCCCCGTTTACCCAGACAAATGTTCAAAGACGTTATGCAATTTAACAAGTCAAGTTTGGAGAAGGTCTCAGGGTGTCCTATTGGTCTAATCCTCCTTAAGTTTGGGGTGTTTCCCAGGTGATAACCGATCTAGGTCTTGTAGGTGTGTGAGGTGGCATGGGGTGCAGTGATAACAGGGAAATGTAGATCTTACCCGTGGGTGCCTTTGTAGAGGGCGAGCTGCACCTTGTCATAGATGTGATTTTTTCATAGCCCATTCAATGCCTTTTATTCTTAGCTTCATTGCTTTTGATCCTTTTCTTTTATGCTTCAAGGGAAGAGTTGAGGGACACTGTCTTGACTTGATGACCAAAGGTGACAACGTTATCCACAAGCATTTTATGGAGATGAGAAGGCTGGCTCGTGATGAGACTCCCTTTCTCTTGGCTATGCCACCAAGAGTCACTACCTTGGTTTGGTGACCAGATAGATGGTAGTGTCATACCGCTACATGCCCATGGTCATAATAGGCCGGCTCATGATGAGACCTCCCATCCACCAACTAATACCTTGAGTGTTTATTTATCTTATGGGTTCCCTTTTCTTATCGAGAAGATTTTTACTGCTTTCTTGGGAACCCCTGGGCGAAGCATCTCAAAGGTTTCATTTTGGCTTTTAACTCTTGCCAGCTACTTTTACCCTCTGAGCCTTTAGCCCCTTCTTCCCACAATGTAAGGTGCAACCCTTCCTAGCGTGGCAAATCCCAATGCCCGAACAAAGGTAGGGGGGAAATGAGAGGAATAAAGAAGGAAAGTGGTAAGTATGGAGGTAATGGAGGAATAAAGAAGGAAAGTGGTAAGTATGGAGGGAATGGACGATGACCTTTCATTGACCCACCCAGTGGCAACCCATCCTAAAGGGAGATCAACTTACTAGGGCATCATATCACCCTTCCAGGTATGAACAAGTTAAAGAGCATAATTTCCAAGCAAACGTTATGAAATGAAGGAGAATTCAATGCAACATATTCAAGTGTTTCAATAATCAGAGTGACACATACCATGATACCCAGACTCATTACCTTATGGAGCAAGACTTACTGCTACTTCAGGACCAAGCTGGTGGGATGGATATTGCTGCTGCTGATAAGTGGGCACCACTGAAGAAAAGAGGGGCCCTCTGGGGCCATGCTCAAGTCATCTGACTCTCGACACTCCATGTCTAGGACCTGTGGGCCTCGAGACATGATCTCGTTAGTTATCCCTAGGGTAGGGGATAACAATGTTTACACCATGTTTTGGGGTGATTCATGAAATTTGGGGTACATGGTGTATGTTAGCCCTATTATAGCACAAGTTGTAGATTGGGAAATGCCCGACCCAACTACAAAAGCAAGTGCTACAACTTGGGAATCCTACACCCAATGTCACCTCGATGTAGGTCCTGCACTTCAAGGGTGACTAGGTCACTCTAAGGAGGCGATCCCGGTGACCCAAGGGGGAAAGATATGCGGATGGATAGAGATGGAAGTGGAGCCCCTAAAGGTCAGATCTAAATGGAGTGAAATGTGGGAAGAGATACCTTGTAAGTCAAGTGATTGTTGCCTCAAAGATATAGTACTTCTCCGGATGATTGTACCTGCTCGAGACAAGAAAACCCAACCTGCAATGATATATGTTAGTGTGGATCAGCAAGTTAAGCTTGCTGTCCCTAATTTGCAGTAGCAGATAACAGTTTATATCAGCAAATAAAGCATTCTCAATCAGCATGTAAAGCATAAGATCAATCATCAATATTATCAATGAGTTAGGCAAATCAATTGTTAATGAAATATGGCACTTTGAGGCTGAATAAAGCAAGCTGTTATAACATGTATAATTCTGCAGAAAATTGCAGCCTTATGGCTGTAGCTTTTAGTCACTTATATCAACAAATTACACGATCAAAATATGCCAACAGTGAGCCCAAAAGATGCGCCCTAGGTAGTAGAGTTAGTGTTTATAACAGCAAGTAAAGTAGTGGGAGAGAGGGGATGCCATAATAGGGGGAGACTCCTCTCAATGTAGCAAACCAACTTCAAGCAAGAGATCTTTCATGAGATGAAAATTCATGTTTCCCAAGGCAATGATTTTATATCTCCAATGCAAAAAATAGATGACTAGTGCCTTTACTATTGGGTTAATGGAGTCAAATAAATGAGCTAAAGATGCTACTTTCTTGGGGGTGTAAATACTCTTACTTCCCAAGGCAATTATCTCTTGTTAGGGTTTGAGAATGAGGGGTGTAAATCCTCTTACTTCCTCAAACAAACTCTTGCAACATCAAATGAATTTTAAGCAATAAATGATGGAGACTAGAGTGGGGGTGTAAATACTCTTCCTTTCGACTTAGCTCCTAGCACAACAATCCTTGACTTGCAAAAGATGATAGCATAAGAGTAAAAGACCATACCAAAATCAAGAAAGATGCTAAAATAATCCACCATAAAAGCTAAAAAAGCATTCCTCCAAGGCTAGCGCCTCACTCCTCCATCAACCATTCACAACAAATAGTTGTAAACAAGTGCACAAGAGACAAATATAGCCAAGTATAGCGAAAATTTCAGATCCAAGTCCTCTCATAGGAGGGAGAGTTATATCCAATTGAGATCTTATGATCTCTTATTTATACAAAATGTCACTAAGGTGACTTGTCAATAAATTAAGGGGTAAACCACAAGACTAGGGGTCAACAACCCTAATCTTGCCCCCTTTAACAAAGTAATATTAAACAATTCATTTAAAGTTTCACTTCTGCACAAATAAAACCCTAATTTTACATGGACGTCTTCCCTTTAGGGGAAGTTTGGCCACTTAGAAGAATTCGTTGGTGTTGGAGAAGCATTGGTAGGCCTCCAAAGGCCACATGTCAAGCATCTAGGCAATCTTCTCATGGGGAATACCTCCTCCTCCTCAAAACGTTCATGTGTAAATGAGTGGCTACATCACCACCAAACTCTAGCCCCCCAAAGTGATGTCATGCCCTAGGAGGTGATGTTTTGCCTCTTCTAGGCAAGTTGTTTGGCAAGTGAAGCATGGGCTAGGTCCATCCAACTGTCCTCTAGGTCTTCAATATTTCATCTCTGTGATTCGACATGTGGGCCCTTGGGATCCAACCTGTGGGATTGTAGCCCCATGGAAGCCCCAGCTAGGCTTGTTCTCCCAAAATTGTCCACCAGCTAGGTCCTGCAAAGACAAATGAGCACGCCCTCCAAGGATCTCAAGTCATAACATCATGATAAGTGAATCCAATCAATAAATGAGCCACCTAAGCATATGCATAAAGATCATTATATCAAATAATTAATTGCTCAAGGACACTATGCGACTTGTCATGCCTGAATATGGGAGGGTTGACGAGGTGTCCTACTGGGTAGATCTTGCCCTAGGTCAAGGAGAGCTTCGAGGAGATCCCTTTTTAAGCCATGTAAAGTGGGTGAAGTGGTTGGGGTCAAGACTCAATGGGCATAGGGCTCATGACATCATAGGGGTCGTAGTGTCTCATTCATGGGTGCCTTTGTAGAGGGTTGTGTGGTGCCTTCGTTCGCAATGCATTTTTTCCAAGCCCATTAATTGCCATTCTTTTATTTTTTCATAATTTTAAGGAGAGGTTGAAGGTCATTGCCCTGGCGTGGTGACCAGATAATGACAATGTCACCCACTAACACCTAGTGGAAATGAGAAGGCTGGCTCATGATGATACCCCCTTTCTCTCAGCCATGCAACTGAGAGCCATTATCCTGGTTTGGTTACCAGATGATGGCAATGTGATACCACTAGATATGCATGGACGTGATAGATTGGCTTGTGATGAGACCTCCCATCCTTCAACTAACGTTTCAATCATTCTTTATTATATTGTGGGTCCCCTTTACTCAAAGATAAGCGTTTCGCTGCTTTCTTAGGTGATCCTTGGGCGAAGCATCTGGAAGGTTCATACAAGGGTTTTATCTTTTACCCAACATCAATCCCTCTGGGCCTTCAACCCCTTCTTCCCATAGAATGATGGACAACCCCTTCTTGGGTCAATACACCCTAAAATCCCAAGAGATAAGGAAATGGAGGGGAACAAAGATGGAAAGTGGTAAGTATGGTCGGGAACGGTACGATGGCTCTTTAAGGGCGTTCCTAGTAGCAAACCCATCCCCAGGGAAGACCGCTTACTAGGGCACAATGTCAACCACCAAGGTGAAGCAGGGCAAAAGGCATAATGTCCAAGCATATATCATGAAATCTAGAGCAATCTAAGATACAACATACTCAACTGGATTAAATATTTAAATGACGCTCACCATAATACTGACTTGTACCTCATGGAGCAAGGCCCATTGCCTTTCGAAAGCCAGTTGATGTGGTGGATGCCATCTGGAAATTTGTGACCATCTGTGGTGGTGAGAGGGGTTTCCAACTGTGCAAAAGGGTATTGCTGGTCATGTAGTCTCTTGACACTCCATATCTGCAACCTGAGGGCCTCGAGACATAGTCTCCTTAGTTATCCAGAAAATGGGGATAACATCTGGCTCCTACTTGGGGACATGTTCTCGCCGTAGAGTGCATGAGAACCGCAACATCTCCTGATAGACCTGTGCCTGCAAGGAAACATCAAACAATCAAGTGTAGGATGGCCTATTCATCCTTGTTCTCATATGATCATAATCAAAACCATCTAAGCCAGGAAAAGAAAATTTTGACATTTTCCGAAAATTTCTAAGCTAAGCATGAAATCAATATGCAAGTAGAGCAAAATGAAAATGAAATGCATCTAATCTAATATGAGCAATCAAGATGCAAATGTAGGGAATCAAAATTATTTACCTACTTACCTGGGGCCTTGGGGCCCTGAAGATCAAATGTTGGATGATGTCAGGTGAAGTCATACAACCAGTGCAACCATTTGATCATCTCATCAAAGTATCTCCCCCTGTGCTTAATCATATAATACAACAAAGATAAGTCAAGCACATAATAATCATGAGTATGAACACACATATAATCGATCATGGAATAAAACTCATGAAAATGGGCGAGAGGGAGGAAATCCTGCTGGAAATAGAAACCATTAGCCCGATCATCTTGCATGAAAGTGTAGCCACAAGATTGATCAATCTATCTCTGAAGGGGGCTACTATATGTAGTCAAAGGCTCATCTTCATCTTGTGCATAAAGACTCACTGGTTGTCGAGGACTCAAAGGAAATGAAAGATTGAAAGAATACTACATGGTCACTTGGAACAGTCTTAGGTGTAGAAAAACACCGCCTCTTCCCCTGGAAATCTTGATGAAAATCTCCAAAATACTTCCGTTTTGAAGGATGAATCTCTTATTGCTCTACGGTGGCCACGTCCTGGTAATCCTCAAAATCTGAGCACAATGGTTGAGAATCCTCATTAATCAAATATGCATCCTCAAAAGGGTACGTATTAAAGGATGAATATCATGCTGCAATAAGTCATCCTCGAAAGGGCAGAACAAATCTGTAACCATGTCATCACTAGGCTGCCAAACATCTGAATCATACATGCATGGAGGCCAATCCTTTGAAGATGACATTTCAAGCCCCTCTGCCTGAGAGCTACCCTCAATGTCATAAATGGGATCTCTATCAATAATGAAGCAACCCACATCCCATTTACGTCTCCCAACATGTATGAAATCATGAATGTGTTCGTCAACTATATCTGAGGGTTGTTCCACGAATTCATTTGTACCATAGGAGCTGATCTCTTCCTCACAAGACTGGATAACTTCATTTACTTCATATCTCTCATCCGGATCTTCTTCAAAGTTTTCTTCATCCATTGTCTCATCATTGATCGGAAAACCTTTTCGGCAAAGAGTGTGTTTGAGCTCTTGGAAAGCATCTTGCAAACTTTGAGTAGCTGGCCGATATTGCCTGAGAAATTCTTCAATGAGCTTTGTAGAAGAAGGGATACTCTTTGGATCACATGAATGTGCAAGCCGATCCTTTTGACTTGATTCTAGTGAAGACACAAAAGTTTTGATCATCACATCTTGATGTAGCACATTTAAGCTTGAGGCATACTTCATATAATTCATGACATGGGTGACTGCTAGAGCTATATCACTGTCAAATTTGGGGCAACTTGCTCTCCATTCTGTTGGACAATGATTTGGATAGCCAGGGACATTCTAAACATCAAGAGAAGGATACACATTATGGAATGTCCATGGTAAGTCTCGTGAGGTTATGGTTCCATTACTTAGGGTAATATCTCAATGGAGTCGCTAGATGAGCTCAAGGCTCATCAAGGGATGAAAGGGGAAAAAAGGAAAAAGTGGGTTCTGGGAAGGTGGAGTTGCCAGATGAGCTTTAAGAAGATCTCATCAAGAAAGGTGGAAAGGGAAAGTCCCTTGGGTGGAGTCGCCAGGAAATCTAAGGGAAAGGCTTTGGGATAGCTTGCCAAAGTGTCGTTAGGGTTCCGAAGAGGATTCAAAATCTTCCCCAACAACGGCGCCAAATGTTATAGCACAAGTTGTAGGTTGGGCAAAGCTTGACCCAATCACAAAAGCAAGTGCTACAACTTGGGAATCCTACACCCAATGTCACCTCGATGTAGGTCCTGCACTTCAAGGGTGACTAGGTCACTCTAGGGAGGCGATCCCGGTGACCCTAGGGGGAAAGAGATGGAGATGGATAGAGATGGAAGTGGAGCCCCTAGAGGTCAAATCTAAATAGAGTGAAATGTGGGAAGAGATGCCTTGTAAGTCAAGTGATTGTTGCCCCAAAGGTATAATACTTCTCCGGATGATTGTACTTGCTTGAGACACAAGAAAATCCAACGTGCAATGATATATGTTAGTGTGGATCAGCAAGTTAAGCTTGCTGTCCCTAATTTGCAGCAGCAACGAATAAAGCATTCTAAATCAGCATGTAAAGCATAAGATCAATCATCAATATTATCAATGAGTTAGGAAAATCAATTGTTAATGAAATATGGCACTTTGAGGCTGAATAAAGCAAGCTGTTATAACATGTATATTTCTGCAGAAAATTGCAGCCTTATAGCTGTAACTTTTAGTCACTTATATCAACAAATTACACCATCAAAATATGCCAACAGTTAGCCCTGTTATCACCATTTTGTGGATAACTAAGGAGATCATGTCTCAAGGCCTTCAGGTTGCAAATATGTAGTGCTGAGAGACTACATGACCAGCAGTACCCTTTTGCACAGATGGAAAGACCACTCACCACCACAGATGGTCACAGTTTTGCAGATGACATCGACCACACCAGTTGGCTTCCGGAAGGCAGTGAGCTTTGCTCCATGAGGTACAAGTCAGTATTATGGTGAGGATCATTTCAATATTTAAGCCATTTGATTATGTTGTAACTTCGATTGCTCTAGATTTCATGATATGTGCTTGGACATAACGCCTTTTGCCCTGCTTCACCTTGGTGATTGACATTGTGCCCTAGTAAGTGGTTTTCCTTGGGCATGGGTTTGCTACTAGGAACTCCCTTAAAGAGCCATCGTACCATTCCCGACCATACTTATCACTTTCCATCATTATTCCCCACCATTTCCTTATCTCTTGGGATTTTAAGGTATATTGACCCAATAAGGGGTTGTCCCTCATTCTATGGGAAGAAGGGGCTAAAGTCCCAGAGGGGTTGATGTTGGGTAAAAGATAAAAGCCTTGTATAAACCTTCCAGATGCTTCGCCGAAGGATCACCCAAGAAAGTAATGAAATGCTTATCTTTAAATAAAAGGGACCCACAATATAATAAAGAATTCTTAAAAGGTTAGTTGAAGGATAGGAGGTCTCATCACGAGCCGACCTATCACGTCCATGAATATCTAGTGGTATGACATTACCATCATCTGGTCACCAAACTAGGGTAATGGCTCTCAGTTGCATGGCTGAGAGAAAGGGGGTCTCATCACGAGCCAACCTTCTCATTTCCATTAGGTGTTGTGGGTGACATTGCCATCACCTGGTCACCATGCCAAGGCAGTGACCTTCAACCTCTCCTTATGCTATATTAAAAGAAAATAAATAAAGAAAGATAAAAGACAATTGATGGGCTTGGAAAAAGTGCATTGCGGACGAAGGTACCACATACCCTCTACAAAGGCACCCATGAATGAGACACTACGACCCCTTGTATGTCGTGAGCCCTATGCCCATTGAGTCTTGACCTCGACCACTTCATCCACTTTACATGGCTTAGAGAGGGATCTCTTGGAAACTCTCCTTGACCTAGGGAAAGACCTACCCAATAGGACACCTCGTCAACTCTCCCATATTCAAGCTTGACAAGTCGCATAGTGTCTCTGAGCTATTAATTGTTTGATATAGTGATCTTCGATGCACATGCTTAGATGGCTTATTTATTGATTGGATTCACTTATCATGATGTTAGACTTGAGAGCCTTGGAGGGCATGCTCATTTGTCTTTGCAGGACCTAGTTGGTGGACAGTTTTGGGAGCACAAGCCTAGCTTGGGCTTCCATGGGGCTACAGTCCCAGAGGTTGGATGCTAATGACCCGCATGCCAGATGAGAGAGATCAAACTTGGAAGGCCTTGATGATGACTTGGACGACCTAGCCCAACCCTCACTTGCCAAACGATTTGCCCAAGAGGGGAAAAACATCATGTTGACAAACTTTTCAACTAGGGGGTCAACTCCATGTACCATGAAGATATGCATCATCAGATGCAAACAAGTCAGAGACTTTGTGGTTCTACGGGGCAATTTTTTGCTCCAACACACATTTTTGTAAATGGTATTTCCGCACCCCTGCGTGGGTTAATAATGTAATAGGTTTGCATGGATCATAGTTAGGTCAGTTACCTTAGGATTTCTTCATTAGGAGAGTTCCTTTCATTGAGTGTTTTTTATCCTTAGGATATTAATTTGGCCTAACTGGCCTTATTAATTTTCTTGGAGTTTTTCACTCCCACTATTAATAAATCCTCCAAAGTGGTGAAAGACGTTCTAATGAAGTCATCCTCTAGTAGCTAGTATTTAGGAAGGATGTAAAGGACCATGTAAGACAACTGAAAAAGTTTTGCGGAATTTCGTAGAGTCTAGATAGGTTTTTTTTAATTAATTAAAATTTCCTAAGGTTGGAAATTTAATTAATTAAATTGTTAATTAATTTTGATGAAAAATTGTAAAATCTAGGTCCATGGGTTTTTGATAGGGGTATTTGTGCTCAAAGGAAATGGAATGACACCCCCCACACCCTTGGACCAAGTTTCAACTCAGTCGGACAAGCTTTTCTAGGGTTTTGTCCACATAGGAGTCTTAGTCAGATAAAAGCAGTTTTAATTGCTAACCCAAGACATGAGAAAAATGCCAATTTTGTAATTAATGAGCAAATGGAGTAAAGTAATGATGTGTAATGATGAGAGAGACACTCCCTAACCTACCCAACCCCCTTTCCTAACTATTACACACCCCCTAACTCACTTTCTCATATGGACCCTCAGGCCCTCCTTGAGATTTGCGCCCCCTTCATTGGGCTTTGCGCTCCCACTCCATGTAAAAATTAGCAACTCACTTTAAAGTGAGTCGTGGGCCCCTCCTTGATGAGGTGCACCCGTCCTAACCTCTCCGCATCCCACTTTAGAGTGTGGCCAACACACTCCAACCACACTCCTCCCACAACCCTCACGCTTTCCTCGAGAGTTGCGCCCCTTCTCTTGGAGAAAGTAGAAACATCACTTCAAAAAAGTGGAAACTCACCTTTAAAGCTAGGCGCGGGCCTCTCTTTGACCAATGCGCCTTCCTTAACCTCTCTCCACCTCACTCCACTTTCCTTATCCATCTTAACCCTAAAAGCCATGCGCCCTCCTTGACTGGAGTTCCTTTTGCCTTGGATTTTTGACATTTAGCAAAGATCCAAGAGGGGTCTCTTTGCCTTCTGTTGCCGTCCTAATACACACTTTCAAACGTGAGCTAAGTCCTGCTCACTTAGTGTGTCCTTGGAGGCACAATGCCTAGGTTCAAAGCCCACGCTGTCACTTTGACTTGAACCTCTTCCATCTAGGCTTACTCCTAGGGAAGCCAAGGGGGGTAGACCCTAGTTACTATGTGAATTGTTAAATGAATTCTAGGAGTTAATTTTAGTTTGTTAAAGGTGAGGGGAAACTAGCCTATATGGCAAGCAAAAATGCAAGTGCAAATCGTTAGAATGAGAATCAAGCCTTTCCCTAAGTCAACTATTATTAGTGCCTAAGGTTGGGTAAGGGGTCAATTAGATTACACAATTAAAGGATTAAATACAACTTATACAAGAGACAAATAATGCTGTAGGATACAACAAGAGTTACGTTACAATTGAGATATACAAATTGAAATACAAGATAGCTTACAATGAACAAGATGAATTAGATGATTACACCATATACATGAAAGAGATAATTAGATAAATGAAACATTCAATTCACAAAATGCATGAAAGAGATAATTAGATAAATGAAACATTCAATTCACAAAATTAAATGATGAAATATATCATACAAAACTTTATGAACAAGGATAATCACATTAGATGATATTGATGTAAAATATACAAAAGGGAAATTCGACTTTAGACCAATCACATAAGATGTCACAACGTAGATATTGCCTCGAAATGTTGATTGCTTTAAAAATACCCAAATATATGAGAACTCAAATCATTTTAAAATGTGGATTTCGTAGAGATCTTGAAATGAAAACTGTTTGTAAATGAATCACACCACCATTAGATTGCTTGCAAAATTGAGATACCACGTTTGTGAGATTGTCTTGAAACATGTATTGCAAGTGCTGTGAATGTAGTGGGTGTAGCTCGATTTTAATGAATTTTATGTGTCACTTTGATTAAGGGGATTAGGTGTGAATGATTGTGTCCTAGACTACGTGACTACCCCAAAACCATTATTGTTCACACCAAAAAGAGAGGCCGGATGCTCAAAAAAAGTATGAGGGTAACTTAAGCTCACCAGCTCTCAAGTGTGTCAAACCCAAAGCTCATAAGGCACTCCAACGAGGGACGCCAAGCCATGAGTCGGGCTCCCTGACCTAGTACCCCAAGCTTCTTCCCAAGTCCTTGTTTTGATGGTGCAAGAACAACAACTGGTTGTGGATGCCTAATTACTACCTTCAACCTTTGCCCTTTCATCACCTGTGATCCAACTAAGTGGTAAGGGAAGAGAATACTGGCAAACGCTTGGGAAATAAACTTTAATTTGAGCAATGATTTTAATATTCAAGTTCCGCTATTGCAAGGAATGGCTTGGGGCCACCTTCTTGCAAGGTGGGGCAAAGTAAATGTATTGAGATGCTTTATTAGTTTGCCTTAAACAAATAAATGAAATTGGATTATCAAGCCAGCTTTTACCAAATAGGAAATTATGGTTGCCTCACAATTCCTGTCATGTGGAGGCACAATGCCTTCCGTTTGACCAATGTGGGTATACTTAAAGAATTGAAATTAAATTGCTTTCAAATCTTTACATTCTTTCAAAGCAAAACTACTCCAACAATGGCATAAGTGGAGGCACAATGCCTAACATTTGACCAATGTGGGTATAAACAAAGAATTAAAAATTAAGTTACTTGCAAAAATTGAAATAACTTAAAAGCAAAACTACCACAACAATGGTACAAGTGGAGGCACAATGCCTACCGCTTTGGCCAAGTAAGGGTGTAAAATGAAAAGCAAAATGAGAAACTCTAACTATTACAATATCAGATTATTAAAGTAATTTGATGTGCTAGCACACCCAAGAGACTCTCAAGGGTGGTTTACAACATTTTTAGAAAGGTAGAAGGAGGATGGAGTTGATGTCCAACTTGAAGATGCCCTTTGGAGGCCTTTTGGGACTAAAATGGTTTGTAACAACTCTCCCTTTAAGCTAAAAAATCTGCAAGAATTAATGTTAAAGGCTACCCTTCAAAATGCTTCAAAACCATTACAATATTAGCTCCAATGATACAAAACTTAAAATAAAAAAAAATTGATTTTGAAATTTTTTAGAACCTATTCCACATCATAATAATATAGAGAATGAGAAAGTAGCATGAGAAAGAGGAAAGAAAACAAAGTTAGATAATCATGGAAACTTTGAAATGATTGAAAGAGTTTGGCTTTCCACTCTAAAGCCACTCTTCCAATTCCAATAGTGATTCCCCAAAGTTTGCCTTTGCTACACAAGAAAAAAATAGAGGTGAGAGCATCCAAAAAAAAGCTTGTAAAATACTTTCCAAACTAACTAAGAAACTACCACAAAACTTGGCCAATAATATTACTATCAATAGCACCCAATGCAAAATAATTTGCTTGAGTCTCCAAATACAAACTAGTAAAAGCAAAATGCAAAACAATGGAAATATATCACCTCACAAGAATAAGATGGAGATACCAAGAATACTCCCAATGCACAATCTATAGATTCTCCAAATTTTCCTTTATTATCCACAAAATATCACCACAAATACTTGTAGCAATATCCACACATGAGAGTGCATGAGAGAGCATGAGAAAGAAAGGAAGAAGGAAGAATTTTGGCATAATAGACTTGCTAAGTGAGAGGAGATGGTAAAAATGAGGAGAGGAGGCTCCCACCCTGATAGGAAAGGAGGGAGGAGGGGATCCCACTTGATGGGCTCCCAAGTGTCACCCATCCAAAGGGTGAGGGTCCCATCAAAGAGAGCAAGGGGGATGAGGGTGAGTTGGAAGGGGAAACCCCTTCCTATTATCTAAAAGTCAAGTGGGGAACTTTACCAAAGTTTTGGGGTCCTGTATTTCTATTTTTGCGTGAGATATTTCGAGCAAAAGAGGGGGGTTATTCTAAGAGGAAGATGAATGTGGGTTGTGGGTTAGGCTATATTTCTAAGTTGGAAAATGTTTTCCCAATTTAGGAAAGGCTATTGGGACACTCTTCCCACACTCTCTCATGACTTTCATGACTTCTACAAAATTCAGCAATTTTAATTAAGCCAATTACATGCTGATTTTGATTGACTTTGACTCTCATGGACAAAGACTGAGCAAAACTTGTCCAAATGAGCTAAGACCTGGTCCAAAGGTGTAAAGGTGTATGAACCATTTGATTTGAGCACTCACACCCATATACAAAATCCACAAAGACCAAATATTTACATTTTTACATTGAAATAATTAAAATCCCTCACTTCTATGGAATTTCTGCAATTATTTAGAAAAAAAAAACTATCAAAACTTAATGGAATTCCATGAGACTCAAGGACATGTCTAACATGGCTATCATAACATTCCTAGACCTTAGTTACATAGGTCTCAAATCTAATTAATAGGAACGCCTTTCACTACTTTGAGAAATTATTGTGAGAGGAAAACTCAAGGGAAATTAATAAGGCTTGTGCTGCCAAATTAATAACCTGAGGATAAAAACACCTCGATGAAAAGAACTCTCCCAATGAAAAAGTCCCAATGCAATTGACTTAAACTATGATCCATGAAAACTTATTATTACATTATTATCCCACGCAATGGGGAGCTAAAATTCCAATTACAACAAAATGCCGAAGGCCAAAACTGCCTTATAGAACCAAAAAGTCCTCATAACTTGGTAGCACCATTTGGTGCATATATTCATGGTACATTGAGTTGACCTCCTAGTTGAATACTGGTCACCACCTCTTCCTCTCCCTTGCTATAAAATGAGACTCTCCCTCATTCACCCTCACCATTCTTTGAGTATTGTTATGTTAACACTTCTTACCATCTCCCCCTCTCTCTCTCATGGTCATCTTGCTTTGCTCATTTGTTCTTGAAGAGCTTGGAGCAACTTTGTTGCTACAACCTCTTCCCTTGGTAATAAAAGAAGAGCTTTGGAGGAACACTGGAGTACAAGACTTGGTCTGGATTTCCATGCTATTGTGAGGTGATACTGTTATTTTTTTGAATACTTTGTGGACATTGGATATATGCTTGGGTAAATTTTGTTTACTTAGCTAAGTCTAGCAATAGGATAGTTGCGGGCTTATATGTTTTGCATGTGTCTATGATATAAACTTTGTTGTGTTATTGATGCATGCTAGACATTATCTATTCTATTTCTCACATTTTGTTCAAGATTTGCAGGTCATCTCAAGAGGGTTGTTGGGATAGATTCGAGTAAGGATCTACCCTCATCACTCACTGAAACTTCATAAGTTGTTCATTTTACCTTTCTGTTCTTACATCATATTCAGATTTTGGTTGCTAACTCATTAGATAGGTCATTTCAATACATTTAAAATTTTGGTTTTTATATGTGGGAAATTTCTGTTGCAAAACAAAAATTTTCTTATTTTTCTTTGAGTGTGTTGTAGCATTTTCAGCAAGCAATAGCTTGCTGATTTTTGCAGGTTCTTGCCAGGTCCAGGGTGCATGCTGCCCATTTTTAGTCACAACACACCTCCAAGGACCTCCTTCGAAAGTGGTAATAAAATTCCTTTCCTTCTCTTTCTATCTAAAGCATTGTAAGCAAGCCCAAAGGAGGGTCCCAAAGTGGCTTGCCTTCTCTTTCATTTCAGTTTTTCATTTCCAACTTTAGCTTAGTTTATTTTCCGTTTTTGTCTTATAGCTTAGCTAGTTTAGTTGTGGGTATCTTACATGCATGCAAATGGTTAAAATTATCTAGAGTAGATTACACACAACCAATGCTAGTTTAGGCTCGTGGAGGCACAAGTAAAATCTTTGCTTTTTCGTTATTCCTGTGCATGCAAGTTATCTCTTTTTCAAGTATTTATCTTTCACAAATGCATGCAAACATGGGTATCTTAAAGGTTTAAATAATCGTTTTCAATTCCGCAAATTATTTCAAGTTCATTACACTTTGCATGCAATAACTCAGTGATCCAAGAACTCAACTTGCAATTTCGGTTTTGGGCCCATTTGACATTTTTGAGCAAACATAACGCACTCAAACACACTTCAATACTTAGCTCATAGGTTTAAAAACTCATTAGACTTAATAGGACACCTTTACCAACCATCTTCGTCATTTAAAACGGGATCGGAGGAAGCAATGAAAAGGTGATAGGTCGGGGACGGTCTCGTGGCGCTCAACGTCCTTTTTCGGGAGTACTCTTATCTTTGGGCTGACCTGTGGAGCTAGGGTAGGCCTCGTTGCCTTACTTCTTGAGCACCCAACAGTTACTTGGTAATTGGGGGAGGAAAGTATTGGATTGACACTTAGATAGGATTGAATCTCACTTAACCACTTAAATCAATCCTTGATCTACAACTTTCGGGCAATCTTCATTTACACTTGCAAGCACAACATCTTACTGTTACTTTTACATGCAAGTCATTTTCATAAGTTGTGGAATAATTGTCTAAGTGGTTATATCTATGATCTGGAACACTTTACATTTTCGAGCACCTTTCATTTATATTGTGGTTCCTGTTCTTGTGGTGTGATCCCTCAAGAAGTTGCGCATCCACCTGGAGGCACTCTTTTGATTGGATCTTGAGTGATTGTTCATGTGCCATTGATAAACAATCCAATAGAGTAAGATCTTGTGAGCATGCTTGGCTTGATGTGTTGATGGTTGTCTTATCTTGATTTATTTCCTGCACATACAAGTAACTGGTTAGTTAGTGTCTGTATATCTTGTATCTATTGTATCTGTTTTAGTTTGGCCTTGTTGTAATCTTAGATATTCTTTATTGTAGCTTTGTATCTAGCTTGTACTTAATCTTGTTGTAATATTTGTAATCTTGTAACTATTTTGTTATTAATCTCCCCTTAATTTAGTTGACCCCTTGCCCAATCTTAGGCACTAGTCTTAGTTGTCCTAGGAAAATGTTTGACTGTTCATACTAATTGTTGCATCTCGCATTGTTGCTTTACATCATAGGCTAGATTTCCCCCCAACCATTTAACTTATTAAAACCAACTCCTAGAACTTAAACGTTAATCTCATCTAGAAACTAGGGTCTACCCCCCTTTGGCTTTCCTAGTAGTAAGCCTAGACGGAAGAGGTTCAAGTCAAAGTGACAGCGTGGACTTTGAACCTAGGCATTGTGCCTCCAAGGACACAGTAAGTGAGCAGGACTTAGCTCACGTTTGCAAGTGTGTATAAGGACGACAACACATCCTATTTGGAGCTTGACGTCATACTTTTGGGGCTAGGGCATGGTGGTGAGATGCCACTCTTTTGACACATGGACGTTTGAGGAGGAGAGAGGTCTTCACCATGATGAGAGTGCCTAGATGCCTGACATGTGGCCTTTGGAGGCCTACCCATGCTTCTCCAACAACAACGACTTCGTCAAAGTGGAAAAACATCCCCTAAAGGGGTGACGTCCTCCTAAATTAGGGTTTTATTTGTGCAAAAAGTGAAATTTTAAGTGAATTGTTTAATATTACTTTGTTAAGGGTGAAAAATTAGGGTTGTTGACCCCTAATCTTGTGGTGTACTCCTTAATTTGTGGACAAACTATGTTAGCTACATTTTGTATAGATAGAGATCATAAGATCTCATTTTAAAGATAACTCTCCCTCATTGTGAGAGGACTTTGTCTGAAATTTTCGCTATACTTGGCTCTGTTATCTCGTGCACTTGTTTATGGCTATATTTATGAATGGTTGATGGAGGAGGTCTAGCGCTAGCTTTGGATGATGCTTTCTAGCTCTAATGGTGTATTATCTTGGCATTTCTCTTGATTTTGGTATGGTCTTTTACTATTATGCTATCATCTTCTCAAGTCAAGTATTGTTATGCTAGGAACTAAGTGGGAAGTATAAGGGCATACACCCCCACCATAGCCTTCATCATTTTATGCTTCATCTCATTGATTTCACTAGGGTTTGCTAAGAGAAGTATAAGGGCATACACCCTCTTAGCTTAAACCCTAGCTAGAGAATTTTGCCTTGGGAAGTAAAAGGGCTTACACCCCCAAGGAGGTAGTTCTCTAGCTCTTGTTTATTTGACTCCATTAACCCAATAGTAAAGGCACTTGTCATACTCTTTTTTGCATTGGAGATATAAAATCATTGCCTTGGGAAACGTAATTTTTGACCTTTTGAAAGTTTTCTTTCTTGAAGTCGATTTTCCTCATTAAGAGGAGTCTTCCCCACTAGGGTAACCCCTCTCTCCCAATACTCTAATTGCTGTTATAAACTTTAACCTACAGCCATTAGGGCTGCATAACCCTAGCTACTAACACTCTCATAACTCCTAAACTAATTCTAGAATAGCTCTCTAATTTTCCTCTTTTGATCTACTAACTAGGGCACATCTTTTGGGCTAGTTCTTGGCACTTTAGTGTGGTTGATTTTGCTATTGCATGCCATTGAATGTTACAACCACAAGGCTGCAATTTTCTGTAGAAAATACATGTTTACAACAATTATCTTCTCTTGCTTCTTAAGTGCCATTTTTTAGCCTATATTCATTGCTAATCTTGACGCTGATTTACTTAACTTGTTTAGATCTTTGCATGCTGATTTAGATGTTTTATTATTGCTGATATATATTGTTATCTATTGCTGCAAATTAGGGACAACAAGCTTAACTCGCTGATCCAACTAACTTGCTTAACTTCCATTTCCCTCCATCTCCGTCTCAATTCCCCTAGGGTCACCGAGATTGCCTCCCTAGAGTGACCTAGTCACCCTTGAAGTGCGGGACATACATCGAGGTGACATTGGGTGTAGGATTCCCAAGTTGTAGCACTTGCTTTGTGGTTGGGTCAGGCTTTGCCCAACTTATAACTTGGGCTATAACAAGCCCAAAAGATGCGCCCTAGGTAGTAGAGTTAGTGTTTGTAACAAGAAGTAAAGTAGTGGGAGAGAGGGGACGCCCTAGTAGGGGAAGACTCCTCTCAATGTAGCAATCCAACTTCAAGCAAGATATCTTTCAAGAGACGAAAATTAACGTTTCCCAAGGCAATGATTTTATATCTCCAATGCAAAATATAGATGACTAGTGCCTTTTTTATTGGGTTAATGGAGTCAAATAAATGAGCTAGAGATGCTACTTCCTGGGGGGTGTAAATCGTCTTACTTCCTGTTATAGCGCAAGTTGTAGGTTGGGCAAAGCCCAACCCAACCACAAAGCAAGTGCTACAACTCGGGAATCCTACACCCAATGTCATCTCGATGTATGTCCTGCACTTCAAGGGTGACTAGGTCACTCTAGGGAGGCGATCCCGGTGACCCTAGGCAGATTGAATTGAAATGGAAGTGAAGCCCCTAGAGGTCAAGTCTAAGTGAAATGAGTAGTGGAAAGAGATGCCTTGTAAGTCGAGTGATTGTTGCCCCATAGGTATTGTACTTCTTCGGATGATTGTACCTGCCCGAGACACAAGAAAATCCAACTTGTAATGATATATGTTGGTATGGTTCAACAAGTTAAACTTGCTGTCCCTAATTTGCAGCAGTAGATGACAGTTTATATCAGCAAATAAAGCATCTAAATCATCATAAAAAGATCTACACTAGTTAAGTAAATCAACATCAAGATTAGTAATGAATATAGGCTGAAAAATGACACTTAAGAGGCAAGAGAAGATGGCTGTTGTAAACATGTATTTTTTGCAGAAAATTGCAGCCTTATGGCTGTAGCATTCAATGGCATGCAACAACAAAATTAGTAATGGAAAAGTGCCAAGAACTAGCTCAAAAGATGTGCCATAATTAGTGGAGTAAGTGAGCAAAATTTAGGAGCTAGTCTAGGGTTAGTAGTTTATCTAGGTTAGATCAGCCCTAATGACTGTAGGTTAGGGTTTGTAACAGAAAACAAAGTAATGGGAGAGAGAGGACGCCCTAATAGGGGAAGACTCCTCTCCATGAGACAAACCAACTTCAAACAAGAAACCTTTCAAAAGATCAAAATTTGCGTTTCCCAAGGCAATGATTTGATATCTCCAATGCAAAAAATACATGCCTAGTGCCTTTACTATTGGGTTAATGGAGTCAAATGAAGTAAGAGCTAGAGAAGCTACCTCCTTGGGGGTGTAAGCCCTTTTACTTCCTAAGGCAAGTTTCTCTAGCTAAGGTTTAATCTAAGAGGTTGTATGCCCTTATACTTCTCTTAGCAAACCCTTGTATAATCAATGAGATGAAGCATAAAATGATGAAGACTATGGTGGGGGTGTATGCCCTTATCCTTTCCACCTATCTCCTACCACAACAATCCTTGACTTGAAAAAATGATAGCATGATAGTAAAAAACCATGCCAAGATCAAGAGAGATGCTAAGATAATCACCATAAGAGCACAAGAGAAGCCTTCCAAGGCTAGTGCTAGACTTCCACCAACCATTCATCAATAGATAGCCATAAACAAGTGCTAAAAGAGACAATCTTGCTAAAGATAGCAAAAATTTCAGACCAATACTTCTCACAATGAGGGAGAGTTATGTTAAAATGAGATCTTATGATCTCTTATTTATACAAATGTCACCAAGGTGACTTGTCCACAAATTAAGGGGTAAATCAAAAGATTAGGGGTCAACAACCCTAATCTTGCCCCTGTTTACAAAGTAATTCATTTAAAATTCACTTTTGCACATAAGAAAACCCTAATTTTAGAAGGACATCACCTCTTTAGGAGAGATTTTGGCATTAGGAGCAAGTAGTTGGTGTAGGAGGAGGGTGTCTAGTAGTGTTACCGGAAGCTCCCCCCCGCTCCACCCTCGGAACCCCGCTCCGAGCGAATCCTCCATGGAAGCTTCTCCGAAAGCTCGCTTCCGGATTTCAGAAGCTCGCTCCGGGGTGCAAAATGGGCGCTTCCTAATGAATCTTGCTGGCCTATTGCTCTATTCTTTTATTTCTTTTACAACACTTGTGGAACTTTACCTTGTCTCTGATTCTATGACTTAAATCTGGTAATCGAACACTGTGGATTGTGTTAAAAGTCTGTACTTAATGCTGCTATAGAGTTGCTCTCATGGTATGTTATAGAGTTGCTCTCTATGGATCTTACACTGGCTCTGTTTCTATGACTTCAGACTAAGGAGTTAGGAAACTACCCTAGCCTAGGGGGAAACCCTAAAGTCAATTAAGCTAAGTCATTATTGATTAGAGTGGAAGTGCGAATTACCTTAAATTGATTAGCACAATTAACCCAAGAAACCAATCATGTACTTCAAAGATGTTGCAAAAAAATGTGACTTGGAGAGTTACAAAATGGTTTAGTGACAGGAAGCTCCATGGGGCGCTTCATTA
>SNQJ01S0163547.1:4068-25386 GCA_010110895.2 Picea sitchensis | reverse complement strand
ATTGGATTTTTTATTCAACCAATCTATTATCACCTTCGAGTCCCCCATCACCTGTAACTTTGTGATATTCCAAATTTTTTCAAGAGTTAGAGTCACCCAGGCCCCAAACAATTCGTCTTTAGTATTAGTATCCATCCCACAATCAAGATGCTTAATAACACCACCGAGTCCACATTTCGAGCCTCCTCTGATAGAGGCCCCGTCAAAGAAAGAAACAATATTACCCTCCAATTGTGTAATCGGGCTCCAACTCAATGTTTTTATTTTTTGTGTATGTGCACGGATGTTGAGTGCTCCAATAGTCTTATAATTCACTTCCCAATCCGAGGGCTTACTCTCTTCGAAAATCACCTAGTTCCTCTCGAGCCATATAAACCAACAAGTGAGCACAAACGGATTAATTGAAACTGTCTTATCCATCACCCAGGAGGCAATGACATTGTTAAAAGTGTTCCTAGACCACCATTTCTTGACTTTAAGGAAACATGTCATTCTAGCCCAAACGGTTTGAGTAAAATATCAATGCACAAAAATATGATCAATGTCTTCATTATTATTTTTGCAGAGAGGACATATGCCAAGACCTTGCCATCCTTTTTCCCTTAATACTTGCCAAGTTAAAATTCCATTTTCGACCACCATCCAAATAAAATTTTTAATCTTCATCTGGATGTTCCATTTCCACAAATTAACTTTCCATCCATTCCAAATAGGGAAGTCTTGGGTAGATATAAGTGATAGATAAATATTTTTAACTATTATGTTACGTGTGGCATCACCTCCAGTCCATAAGAGGGTGTCTTCAGTGCCCTGAGGTGAGACACCTGATCCATTTAATTCTATGCAATATGTGTCCCATTCAATTTCCATATTTCTCGACAAACCCAACTCTGCACTGCTAATCCATGTCTCTGTAAAGGTGAAAGGATTATGAGAAACCGAAGCTAGAGCTAGGATTGAATTTTTTTTTTGATACAATATAGTAATTAACTCACTCAAGAGGATGGAGTTTTCTCCTAATCCAAGAATTCTATCTCTGCCAATATTTATGAGATGACCTGTGCCTAGTGACCAACTCAGCCAGTGAATTATAACATGGATAGACCGGAATAGACTAGTCCACATTCTAGATGTTGAGCTGAGAACCGTGGTATTTAGTAAGTATTTATCCATTAATACCTTATGCAATATTCCAGCCTACATGAGAACCTGCCAAAGAGTGTTCACAACCATCGTCGTGTTGAAAAATGCAAGATTACTAAAATCCCAGCCTCCATTCTTTCTCAGTCTAGAGAGAAAATCCCATCTACACAGGTGTAAATGCTAAGTGTCCTTTCGACTGTTCCATAGAAAATGAAACATCAACTTTCTGATCCTTGACAGGACTTCTCGGGGAAGAGTTTCCATTAAAATCCAGTAAATTGATTGACCCTCCAACATCGTTTTAATAAGAATGTATCTACCTCCCAAGGATAACCACCGATTACACCAAATATCAATATTCTTTGTAATTCTGGCCACCAACCAATCCCAATATTGCGCTTCTCCCAAGGATAGCCACCGATTACACCAAATATCAATATTCTTTGTAATTCTAGCCACCAACCAATCCCAATATTGCGCTTTATGTTCTCCAATATTTAGATAGTAACCTAGATATTTGAATCCCAAAGACAAATCATTGAAAGTATAAGGAAGGATGTTCTTGAAAGGGGCTAGTTCAAAATCCGTAAGGTCTGCATAATGAACTGTAGGTTTTTTTTTATTAACCATTAGTCCATATGATTTACAAAAAAACAGATAATTTTGTCAATTTCCCACCATTCTTGCAATGTGACTATCGTCATAATAAGAACATCATCAACGAACAGTAAATGTAAAATATTATATGAATGAGATACTTTAATACCTGTAATGATACCTTTACCTATGGATTATTTTAGAACAAGTCGATTCCCTCCATGATAAATATAAAGAGTAATGGGGATAGTGGACACCCTTGTCATAGTCCCCTGTCGCTTCTAAAAAAATTTGTAGCCTCCCCATTTATCAAGACAACATAGGAGGACGAAGTTACACATGCCATGTTCCAGTTAGTCAACTAGATATCGAACCCCGCCTTTATAAGGATAAGTCTTAGTAGTTGCCAGTCAATGTAGTCATACTCATTTAATTCCAGTTTTAGAACCAGAGACTTCAAGTTTTTCTTTTTTATACTGTGTAAGCTTTCGTGAGCCGTTCTGACCGCATCTTGAATCCTCCTACCTTGAAGAAAAACCAGTTTTTCCGCAGAGAGTGATTTGGAAAGGAAAGATTTGATACGATTAGCAATGATTTTCGAAATCACTTTATAACACAAGTTGCACAGGGAGATTGGGCAAAAATCATCAAAGGTGACAGGTTTGTTAGCCTTCGGTATCATTGTAAGGAAATTTGAATTTAGGATACCCACCACAAAACCAAGCCTCCTAGATTATTCCACCATATTGAGGAGATCCTCACCCACTATATCAAAGAAAAAGGTGAATAATTCCACCAACCAACTGTCTGGCCTAGTGTTCAATTCCTAGTCCTCTTGACCATGCATATTCTTTCCCACTCCATTCAGTATGAACCCCAAAAGAATATGCCTCCGAACCTCCATCCAGACAAATGATAGTCTTCCCCGAATAAATAGGAATCTTTATAGAGGTATTATTATCCCGAATAAAAGGAATTAAAGAGTCTAGGAATCCACTAAGAGTAGGCTCGTCGTCCTCATATTCTCTATAACCTGGCTGCTAAGAATTATCTAACATTCTTGGTGGTGAGTGGACAGGAATAGTTAAAGGCAAGTTAGGGATGCTAAATTTTTGAGACTGAGAATCAAATGTTAAGGAGTGAGGAATAATAGGTAGGTCAGGAGAACCAGTTCAATTTTCCTCAGACCCGGGAACTGGGGGGAGAGTGGGACAAAGTGTCATGGTTGAAACCTCCAAGGGAAGTTCCTTGGTTCCCGTTAATCCAATATTAGGCCCAATATTTACAGTTGTGGATAAATGTAACCACTGTGACCTCTCTAGTGCATCCCTTTCCCAAAGAGACAATGAAGAAAATAACACAAGACAATTATTTTGTAAATTACCCATTAATGATGAAGAATACTCCAATTGATTATTTGGTTCTAAGTCAAAAGGATAATTCACATAACCTAACTAATCCACTTCTGTATCAAAGTCCTGTGGCTCTGTTTGCAGGAGAGTATCCTCTGATGTTTCTTCTTGTACCTTACCTGAACATTCACGACATAGGTGACATGTACCTCTACACTGACTACAACGAAACAAAATCCAAAGATAGTCCAATTTTTGTGTAATATGTCTCCCACGCCATTCGATATCCAGAATTTCTGGCAACCCACAATGAATATCCATTTCCACTAACACCCTTCCCATTTTTCCTATAGTGCTTTCCAAAGATGTTAAGTCCACGAAGATGAACTTCCCAAGTGAATACCCAATAGCTCGTAAGGCACTCGCGTTCCACAAATGAATGGGGAGACCTGGTAGAAGAACCCATATGTGGCAGAGTTGGAACTGTTCCGTCATTGTGTCAAATTCCACTCTTCACCGTTTAAGCATTAAGTTGCTTCCACCATTTATCCAGGGCTTTTCAAGGAGTCGTGACAAATCTTCTAGATTCGTACAAAGGAAACCTATCCATCCTTTCGTTAGATAGAGTATGTCTGGGGTATATGCCAACACAGGAGCCCACAGTTCTTTTACCTAGACTGTAATATTAACACTACTCATATAGGAGTAAGAAAATCTACCTACCACTCCACAGAGTTAAAAAATACAAGCTTCCTCTAAGCCCACGTCCGAACCTAATACAATCTTCCTAACCTTTCTATTAGTCTTCCACTATTTCCTCCGGATGCCAGTAGTATAAGGATTTTTGTGGGAAAACCTTGCTCTCTCCGATGGGTAATCAACATTTTCGTTCAAATGCGAAGCTTGTGCATTCAGTTGATAGTTCACAGTATGAGAGAAGAAGGGAGAAGTTGAGGGTGGTAGATAGAGTTTAGTGAATACCAAACCTTGAGTTCCAGAAGGGAATTTATCGTATGTCATATTAACTGGCGTAAAGCCAGGATTTATCGTCATATCATCTTATACAAGGACTGAAGGCCCCAGTACACCACCAAGTGCATCAAATCTTGTGAAGAGACCCTTGTGCTGCCACCCCAACTCATATTCTTCATCCATTAAACCTGCAACATATATTTCTAGATAGTTTAAGGATGAGTATGACATGTGGCCTCCATTGAGATTAGGGAAATAAATGGGACCAATTTCCTAGATAGGAAATTTATAGTAGAATCACATCCTAGAATAATGTGACAGAACCGCCCAAAGAAGGAATAACTCTCATATTAACTCAAAAGACAAAGGCATTCAAAAAACCACCAAATAAATAAAACAACTGAGGTAACTCTGGATATTTTTCTCCAAAAGGACTTACAGAAAATACCTGCTAGTCTAACAAAACCCTTAAGAAATTCAGATTGGTAGTTAGCGAAAAAAAAAAACTCGAAGGGTAATAAATAATCCCATTCGAACCCACAGACAACAACTCAAACCAACTACTGATGATCCAATGCATATTAGACCAACATCAACCTATGTCTACTTAGTAATAGAAATCGCCTTAGTAACAAAAGATGCCATTTTTGTTGAATACCCATCCTCGGTTCCCGCCTAGTTGCAGAGTTCCATCATCACATATGTTTAACTTAAAAAAATATTTTTAAACATATATATAATTTCCACACCTGGACATAGGTATATCATTAAAAAACCAACACTTAGTCGAATTTAAACCCTTCCGTGGAAAATTCATATCGCTCATCTTGTTGCACTTCACAACTCTTCACTTTCAATAGTTCCACTGCACGGATTTTGACAAGCAATGTAATTTTCAACATAACCAAATAATATATGGCACTCTGATTTGCTAAGATTCCACCACTAACTCACATAGTTCATTGAAATTACTTTAAGTAACAATGTTTATTATAAGAAATAAATATATAAAGTGAAAAAGAAGGTTTTTATGAATATTTTTATCTTAAAAAAAATATTGTTGATTAATGGTCATAATTGTTATTTTAATATTTTACTTAGCCATTTTTCAAGTTTTGCAGAACCTTTTTCTATGATCATATCTACGCACTCCACACATATATATCTATTTCACCTCCTCACTCCACATATGTATATCCCCTGCACAACTAGCATTATAATGTATTGTTAAAGTCACTTCACCCTTAATTCCATTGCGAAAGTTGGAGTGCACTTCACTAAAAGACTCTTGGATGAGAGTGTCTTAGGGAAAATGTTATCAATAATAAAATTATATGTTAATATTTTAAAATTTGTTAGTAAAAATTATATTCATATGTACAAATATGCAAATTTATCTTAAAAAATAAATGACTATAAAAAAAAAAAACTTTTAAATATTAGTATTTATTTTACAAACATAAAATAGTTACATAAAACAATTTATTTATTTTTTTCTTAATCAACAAACATTAACCCCAAATCCTTTTAACTTTTTATATATCTGAGTTCTTTTACATATATAGATATATTAAAAAATAAGCATATAAAGTGAAAACAATGTTTTTATGCATATGTTTAACTTAAAAAAATATAGTTGATTAATAGTCATAATTTTAATTTTAATATTTACGTAGTCATTTTTCCACCACTAGCTCTCCATACTTAGTTGATTTTATTTTAAGTAACAATGTTCATTATGAAAAATAAGTATATAAAGTGAACAAAATTATTTTATGCATATGTTTAAGTTAATATATTTTGAATCCTTGTGCGGAAAATTCATAGCAGTCATCCTCAAGTACTTCCGCAACTCCACATTTCCAATAGTTCCATAGAATAGAGAATTCATATAATGAATCCTCCCATACTTCCGCACTTCCGCAACTTTGCAACTCTACAACTCCACAATTCTAATAGTTCCACAACACATAAATTCTTACAAGCAATGTAATTTGCTTCATAACCAAGTGATTTATGGCATGTTCATTTGCTAAGATTCCACTACTATGTCATACTTATTTGAAATTATTTTTAGTAACAATGTTTATTATAAAAAATAAGTATATAAAGTGAACAAAATACTTTTATGCATATGTTTAACTTAAAAACTATTGTTGATTAATGGTCATGATTTTAATTTTAATATTTTACTTATTCATTCTTCACATTGTCGAGAGTTTTTTGTTGTGACCATATCTATGAACTTCCCACAGATATATATTCCACACCTCCACACAACCCACACTAAAGTGTATTGTTAAAGTCAAAACCAAACCAAAATCTTCTTAAAAAAAAAAATTATCCTTAATTTTGTATAGATTAGACAAAATCTTCCAAAAATACCCACTATTAGTAATTTTGAATTAGTAACTGAATAGGGTAGCTATTGCATAAAGGAAGCAGATAAAGGATGACACTAAAATTCCATATCATATATCATTTTTTACATTTAAAAGTTGCAATACCTTTCTATCTTGTTCATACAAATAAGATAACTTAAAGTAATAACTAATAACTAGTTCACCCTGAAATACATTGCAAAAGTTGGATTACACTTTAGTACAACATAAATGTTTTTATGTATATACATATATTAAAAAATAAGTATTTAAGTGAACACAATTCTTTTATGCATATGTTTAACTTAAAAATATTGTCCATTGATGGTCATAATTTTAATTTCAATATTTTGCTTAGCTAATTTTTAGGTTGTAAAGAGCCTTTTGTTATGACCATATCTACCCACTATGCATAGAAATATATCTTAGGCACCTCTGTACTCCACACAGGTATATCCCCCTCATAACCAACACTAACATATATTATTAAAGCCAAAAACTAACCAAAATCTTCTTAAAAAATCGATTATCATTATTCTGACAAGAGATGTAATGTGCATGATAACCAAGTCATTTATGAAATTTTAATTTGATAATATTCTACCACTAAATCTCCATACTTATTTATGACAACTTAGTTTGCTAAGATTCGAGAGCTAACTCTCCATACTTAGTTGAAGTTATTTTAAGTAACAATGTTATTATAAAAAATAAGTATATAAAGTGAAAAAAATTATTTTATGCATATGTTTTAGTTGGTCTATTTTGGACCCTTGTGCAAATAATTCATATTATTAATCCTCACACACTCCCGCACTTCTGCAACTCCATACTTCAAATAGTTCCAAAGCACAGATTCAGACAAATGATGTAATTTTCACTATAACGCGTCATTTATGCCATGTTGATTTGTAAATATTCCACCACTATCTCTGCATACTTAGTTGAATTTATTTTAAGTAACAATGTTCATTATAAAAAATAAAAACAACCACTATCATAATTTTGTACAAATTACTGAACATATTTGTTACTGCATAAAGGAAATACAGAAAGGATGAAGCTAAAATTCCATATCATATACAATTTTTTACATTGAAAAGTTGTCTATCTTGTTCATACAAATAAAAAGACTTTGAGCGAAGTTTTGTGATAAAAAATTACACCAATACCCTAACAAACTTCAATAAAACACAATAGCTACATTATACATGAGGCAAACACTATGAAACAACAAGTAGAGAAACTAATTGCACCTGTGTATGAAATACATAAATTATTGAATAGACCAAAATATTCCAAAAATACTCATTATCAATGATTTTGTATAAATTAGTTAATGAACTTGCTACTGCATAAAGGAAGCAAAGAAATGATGAAACTAAAAGTCGATATTTACAAATTGTATATGAATATATCCAGAGATTAGTTGATATAATTACGATTTACATTTATTATCACACAAAAGAATCTAATGTATCTTAAAATAAAATCAAACCAAAATATTCTAAAACAACCCATTATCATTAATTTTCTATAAATTATTGAATAGAGTTGTTACTAAAATGTGTATGTTAAATCCAAAACCAAAGAAAATTCTTCTTAAAAAAACCTGTTATTATTAATTTTGTATAAATTTCTGAATATACCAAAATCTTCCAAAAATACCAACTATTAGTAAATTTATATAAATTACTGAACACTTGAACATACCTGGTACTACATAAAGGATGCAGAGAAATGATGAAATTAAAATCCCATATTATATACCATTTTTTACACTGAAAAACTGCAAGACTTCTCTATCTTGTTCATACAAATAAGAGAGCTTTGAGTGAAGTGTTTTGATCAAACATTACACCAACACTAGAAAACAATTCAATAAAACACAAGATCTGCATTATGCATGAGGCATGCACTATGAAGTAGAAAACTTAAATAGAACACAATAGTTTCATTATGCACGAGCCATACATTATGAAGCAAGAAACGAATGAACTAATTGCACCTATTTGTGAAATACATAAACTAATATGGCACACCACTAGTTGAAAACAATATAGTAGATCAACACCTTCATCCTATGCATTGCCACATACCAGCTACAGAATCATACTACAATTTATTCCATTAATTATTGCACTCATGTTATTTCAATGATATGTCAAATAATAAAACTACGCTCCTAGAAAATTGACTCTCAATTCTAAATCCGCCCACCACAATTAATTAGAACAAAAGAATTCAATTAAAACTAGTTGTAATACATAAAAGAATTCATACAAAATCATGTCATACAGAACACAAAAGTCCCTTGAAAATCTGTGAATCGTACTAAATTTAATGAAGAAACAAATGTGAATTATATATATATATATATATATATATATATATATTAAAATACGTCTATATATTTTATAATAGTTGTATATTCATATTGTAAAATTGGAACTTTGAGACCCATACATACACATGTTCAGCTCCCATACATGCACATATTCCACACATATCCCAACCATCCGTTAAACGTCTGGAATTAAATTTCTTGTTAGATTACCATCGTCACCATAGAAATAAGATATTTTTTTGAAGGATCGATCATAAGATGTTGTTTTGAATGACTAATGAAAACAAAAGAAAAAAAATAAATCACTTGCAACAAAGTTAAACTTTAGAAAAAAAAAAACACTAAGAAAAACTTTTGGTCTACACACAAAAAAAATTGTAATCAACTGATATAATCGTAGGCCTTCAACGAGGACTAATAAATATAAGAGAAATAATTGAAAAAATATTAAAGAATAAAGTTGATTATATCTTTATAAGATAAATAATCAATAAAGGATTAAAGAACGAAGGTGATGCATTGTTTCTTATAATGAAAAAATATTAAAGTATGAATAATAATAAATAATAAAGGTGATGATATCGATGGTGGAAATACAAAGTGTATTTTTTAGTGAAACCACCGCCCAAAGAACTTCTATGAGTCTTAGTCTAACTATTCTACATTTTGGCCCTTTTCTAGGGATATGTTGGGCTACTAGGAAGTGTGCACCACTTCTTTGACCACTCAAGATGAGGGGATGCTCCATAATTAGTGTGGCAGTTTGCTTCCAATATTTCTATTATAGTCATGTAGTTCACTTCAACAATTTATGTCGTATTCCTTTAGTTTATTTCAACTATTTCCATTATAGTCATTTAGTTCCTTTCCGTGATTTTCTGTAAGAAGCCTTTAGCTCGCTTCAACAACTTCTGTTATAAAAAAAAAATTAATGAGAAGGAAAACGTCTTTGTACTTATATAAGGCACTCCTCCCTCACTCAATGGAATTGATGGTCATTTATGTTCTAATCTCGTCTTCTCCATATTTGTATTCTCTACATTTTATTCTTTTCTGTGATGTCTCTATTTTGTTCGCTACTATGTATTGAGTTGTTGCGTGTTTTTCAGATCTGTATTGCAGATCAATTGGTATTAGAGCCTATACTTTGCATGGTTTTGATCGACATAAAATTAAACAAGAAGACATCCACCAATTCAATTTTTTTCTATGTTTTCATCTTTTAGCTTGCAGCTCTTATCACAAGGTTCCATATGTTGTCCACAACGTTGCTCTACATTATCTTCTTAGTTTTTCCATATATACCCTTCTCGATGATTTTCCAGTGCTCCCTTCTCAAGGATCTCTAATATGCCCTCTTCATAGGGTCATTACACACCCTTCCGAGGGATTCTATAGTGTGCCCTCTTCATAAGGACTCAATGTGACCTTCTTCATGTTTTACCATGTGCCTATAGCTCATAGTTTTAGTGTATCCTTTTCTCAAAGTTGTTATTTCACCCTCTTCTCATATTTTCAGTGTGATATCATTACCAATTTTTAGTGCACCCCATAGCTTTCTAACTGTGCTCATATAAAATGAGTGGTGTCTCTTCAACCTATTCTAGTTGGTGGATTAAAACCTTGTTACCTAATAAAGAACCATCCACCGAGGACTGAACGACTAATGTGTATGACCCAATCCAGTATTTATCTCTCTCTCTTCGTGATTTACTCTGTTTCCAGTAGAGCCGAGATCCAACACACATGCAACTTGATACTCATTTTTAATTTCCCAAGTTTTAGGGCCAAATAAATGGTTAGATTGTACCAATCTCTCCACCTACATCAATAAATTTCCTGATATGGAAGAGGAATTGAAGCTTTAGATAACTAGCCTACAGTTGGAGGGAATTCCACAAGCTCGGTGGGATATGCAACTTGGGAACTATTCATTGGTCATCGAGACATGCGAGGAAACAACTCCAATGCATGCACGTCTCACTTATTTGGAAGCATTTTTTTAGGCCTTATGTGAATACTTATATTCCCCACGATATTTCCAGAACCTACTCACTAAATGGTTGCAACTCTGACAACTCTCCACCTAGTAAGTCCAAAGCTACATCGATATGTTCTGCAAATTGCATATATAGCTGCACATTTTCGATCCAGAAGAGGTAATCATTGTCAAATTTAATTCTAGTCTATTAATGATTTTCCATCATGAAGTTGATTTATTTGAAGGTCCTTCTTTGGAGAATTCCTTCCTTCAGGCCTTAGTTGTGGAACATAAAGTGGCTCCTCAAAACTGCTCTCCTTCAACCTGATGTGATCCTTATACTGCTAGTCCTTCACATACAAGGCATTCCCCTATTTTTCCGTCTTCCCCATCCACATCTAGAAATGTGCCTTGGTGTACCTTTCATAAGGCCAACTCACATGCATCTCTAGATTGTCATGCATTTAAGAAAATTCACACCGACAAGACTCTATTTGTATAGGTCACTCATTCAAATTCCCCTAGCCATCCTGAAGTACTCTCTCTCAAAAATCCTACTGAAGTTGACCCCTCTCTGATATTGATGACCACCAATGAACTTCACATCTCTAATGTACCCTTGTTTACACATAATTGTGAAATTAAGCATGAGTTCGCTACTCTCATCTTGGAAAATGGAAGCCAAAATAACCTCATGGCCCATAACTTGGTTCAATTCCTTAACGTACCCACCACTTTGCACCTGGCCCTATACCAGCTCAACTAGGTACAAAAGGAAGGTCTTCATCTCACTATATCCCAGTGTTGTGTTGTGACCTTTGCTATTGACCCTTTCCATGATAGTGTTGTGTGTGATGTCTCTCCTCTTGATTGTTATGATTTGTTTCTTGGCCTTCCCTACAAAGAGGCGCGACACACTATATATCATGCTAAATATCATCAATATCACTTGCAACATGAGGGGCATACCTATATGCATACTTCTTTTACTCTTAAATCCACACAACCTATTACTGACCAAGTGGCCCTTAATCAACTCAGTTTGAACCAATGTGTCTTTTTGTATACCATGGCTCTCTTGTTCCAGTAATTCACATATGTCTTCACCGAACCCACGGGACTGACCCCGTCTAATTATAAGGAACACACACGCGATCTAATTCCTTGTTGAACTCGAAAAAATAACTCTTTTTGTCATCACATTTTGTTTCTTACCCTTCCCATATTCATAGCCCTCGATACCTTTCATATTCATTATCTATTCCTTCATTGCTACCTTTTTTGGATACAATCATGTTTTAAGCTACACGGGATGAAACCATGTAAAAGTCCATTTCTTTCTATATTTTATGTAGCCAATACCTAATTATTCTGCAACCAATACCTAATTATGTAGCCAAATTGTAGGTTCATATAGATACATGTATGAAGTAGTGAAGATATGAGTTGGATGAGATAGAAAATTAGATCCTTCATATTTCCCACCTATCAATTCTAATCCAATGAGTTCAAGTTTAGTAGTGAAGTGAAGTCAAAGATGTTGTCAATGAAAGAGGCATAGTATAACATAGCACATGTTTAGCTGCGAATCAATTCTATGAAAATCACCCATATATGTTATTGATATGTCGTTTCAGAAATTCATGTTTCCGACCATTAGTTTATCAAACATGGACGCAACATACTCTTTTCCATTTATAGAAATCCAAGATGTAAATCATTCTATTATGAACTTGGCATAATGAGTTCAACAATTCTTTCTTTCAAATTTGTATAAATACCAAAGGTTTTAACGTTGAAGACACTCTCGAAGTTATAAGGAAAACATTTTGAGATCTTAATACAAAAGTGTTGTTCCTAATTCCATTTTTTTTTGTTTATGTATTTCATGAATGAGTTTATAATCTAGATTTGAGTTTGATAGTTTTTCCTTCTATAGTTTAGTTCAACAACGTGGAACCGAACCCCCTGTGTTAGGCTGCATTTCCTTTCTTTTACTTGTTTTATTTCTACAATACTTAACTGAGTTGTGATTTTGATTTTTATGCTTCATATATGGCTATTTTAGTTACTACAATTGCAATTTTCTATATATAATTTCAGATTTTGTTTAGTAGTTTAATAAGTAAGTGATTTTCAATCAAATAAAAGAAAACAAGATACTTGCATATACTTTTCTTTGTACTTCATAATTTTACATTTTCCCAGGTCGATAATTAAATATAACATAATTCGGCATCACTATAATTGAATGACATTCCTCATTCTTCTTTACCCAACACCCCATCCCATCACATGGCTCCCTGAGAGGCTGCTGAGACGGAACACCCAATTGGTCAACTTTTGAACTCAATACAAAGTCCACTTTCATCCTAACCATGTGGGTCTCCCTCCTTTATTATCCCAAACAAGGATTATTCAGAATGGTATCTAGTGACCACCTATCCTTCCCTTAATAAATCTATTGTTACAAACCACTACCCCCTACCCTAGATTGAGGTCTTGTTGGACCACTTACAAGGGGATTATTCCTTAACACACACGGATTTGACATTTGACTAGCATAAATTTCACAAGAATGCAGTAAGTCATTTGGGTAAGTGCGTAGTCATTTATCTTGATGATATCTTGGTATTTAGTAATTCTTGGGAATAACATCGTTAGCATGTCCGCAACATCCTTGAACTACTATGGCCACATGCACTTCAGGTGAATAAATCTTATTTTGGACACACATCAGTTCCACATGTGGGACTCATAATGAACACAATAAGGGGTCGATCTGATCCATCTCAAGTACATATTTTGGCACAATGAGTAGTGCACTCCATTTCCCATGACCCTAAGAGATTTTAGGGAAAGGTTGGGCACCACTTTGCTCAGCTTAAAACCACATTGTGTTTTTTACACCTTCTCTATTTGCGAGATAATAATCATCGCCTTGATATTGAGAAGGATTCATTTGAGTTCTCCAATGGGGATGTACTTAATCAAGGAGGTGATATGATGGCATACCATTCAGAGACTCTTTCTCCTTTTAGCTCTGCACATCAACAACATAAACAACAATCAACTTAGTGTTTTATCCACATGTTGCCTCAACACCATACTCATGAAGCAACTTCCTTACAAAGGCATAAAAAACAATTCATTCCAATGTTCTTTCAACTAGGATATCGTGTGTGGCTCTTACTGGATAAGCCTCGATTCAAAGGAAAACATTATACGTTGCATACACTCAGATATGGACCCTACACAATTCTAGAATGCATTGGAGAGAATGCATATCGTCTAAACCTGCTCGCATAGCTTGGCATCCCCGATGTGCTTAATATTAACAATCTCAAGTTGTTTGAGCCACCTATTCTTAAAGAAAGATTAACAATTCAACATCTTGTGGCTAACATTCCATATATCACCTCTTCTTGTTGATAAAATTATTGACTTCAAGAGGGCAACTTGCTAGCAACTATATCTTTCGTATCTTATGGGTCAAAAGGGACAAACATAAGATCAAGCCAAATGTATGTTACCAGGATGCATATCTTTCTTTATAAGAGAAATAATTAACAAAGAATTAAAGAACTAAGGTTATCGACGCTTATATAATGAAATTAGAATACATTCACAATTTCTAAAAAATAATTATTTTTTTCCCAAAATGGTAATCAAATGGATATAAATATTTTGTTGATTAATAATAAAATAATATGACAAGACTACTATTTATCAAAATAAGGATATAAATTAGCTCCATTAAAGCCCATTTGTAGCTGGCCATTAAAGTAATGAAGAAAAACATATCCCTCCACAGGATTCAGTAGTTACCTTGGTCATTGTTTTTCTTTCCAATCACCGGCACGCCTTTGGCAAAGCCATAGGTAAGATGACATCGCTCATGTCTTGGGAAAATCCGTAGGCAAGATGCCATCGCCCATATCTTTACTCTCTAGGTAACGAGATTTATAAATAATTTTAAATGAATGTGCCAATAATAAGTGAATAATAAAATCTTGTTTAATGCGTCAATAGTCCCAGTACTATTTTAAGTATGCGTTAATAATAATAATAATAATAATAATAATAATAATAATTATTCAATTTATTAATAATAATAATAATAATAATGTCAAATTCAATGATAGGATATAGAAAAATCTACATTAATAATCTGATCTTTATCATTTTGTATTATCTATGGTGTTTTTGGTGTAGGGTTATTGAATCATGATTACTAGGTAGTAATCAACATGATCCATATCATTTTCAAAAGTATGTGTTTTTCTAATTGATGGTTATTGAGACACAACCACTCCATTGATCTTGATCATTGTATCTATTAAGTTATTTGCATCGTACTCTAAAAATTCCAAACAAATTTTATTGTCTAGTCTTTTTTAAATATGTAATCTTTTCTAATCTAACATTTTAATCAATCTAAGTGGATACTCCTAGACTATTTCCAACATAAAAGCTAATAATTTGAATGACTAAATACCAAATCTTATATTTTTTTTATTTAAGACCATTTTGCTAGATACTCTGGCCATTATGAATATGAAAGGTAAACATTTGAATGAATAAACACCAAATATTGTGCCTTTTGTGAACCAAGGCTATCTCACTTAACTATGTGTAGGAATGCATATTCTTGGTGCCCTATTTTTAAAACTAAATGATTTTCACCAAAAAAGAATTATGTGATGAATGTGCCCCTTAATACACACATTAGAAATCTTGTATAGAGTCATTTGCACCTATTTGTATACATCTTAGAAGTTAGAGTTAATTGTAACATAGTCTCTTTGTTGTAACTATGTATTAGATTTGTAAACATGTCTTAGAATAGAGGATAGGTTTAACGTCCCCAACCACCAACAGGTCGGGCAATGCCACTTCTTGGATGATTCAACTAGATTTGATACCAATTTGTAATGTCCCCAGCCACCCAACACATCAGGCAATGCCACAGAGGAACATCTTAGTGCTTTGATACCAATTTGTTTTAACACCTCCAGCCACCTAGGGCGGGCCATGCTATCTCGTAGAAATAACAATTATCATCTACCTATAAATATAACCATAGACAAACAACATATTATGTTAATACATAGACTAATGTGTAAATAACAGTAAAAACATACATGCAGTAATCCACATATAACCATAGATGTAATAACATATATAAATACATAGCATCTGAATGAACATGGGAAATGAATACTTATCTTTTAATTGATATCAACCAATTGCGTGTAGACCTTCCATGAACCTCCCAGCCTTATACCATGCTTCTCATCACGCTTTGCAGTGGGTCACCCCCAAGTTTGGACTAAGCTCCACCTAGGGAAAGGGAATCCTATAATAGGTTGAGGTTACAGGAGACTGCACAGTGCAATTGGAAGGATTCTCTCCAAGAGTCTTCTTACACCCACTACTCACGAACTCTCATTCCCGACATGCATGTTCCACCCCGGGAATATGCACCTTCACTGTTCCACAGTCCATCAACTGCTCAACTTCCCCTTTCAGGGTCTGGGCAACAGACCAAATCAGGAACTCTCAAAGCTCCATAGCTGGTGTTGGCCTCTCTCCAAGAGAAAATCACTTCCCAACAAACTCTCTCACCTTAAGAGAGTTGCTCACAGGCCTGATAAACTACCTCTTCAACCACGGGTTTGACAATCCGCTTCTTCAACATAATTCAACTCAATTCCATCAAGGGGAGGATAATAACAAAGGTTAAATATAGCTCAAGGCATGGCCACAACCATAATTCAGTAAGGCATAACACGGCTTTGGAAAGTACAAATATGTTGGGATTCACAGGAGAACACAGGTCAACTTCCCCAGTTACTAGTTGCAAGGGTGCGTCCAAGATACAGAGGTCCACAACGAAGGCCCGACAAGTTAGGCGAAGGATGGGAGAGTGGGGAGAAAACCCCCCCAACGAGATGACTCTCCATCTTTAACTGTATGTGCCCAGGTCAACACCTGTCTTCTTGGAGATTCATGCACTCCATTTAGCATTCGTTCCCTTTCCCGGGAACTTAGGATAGTTGAGTTTATTTTTCCCCACTTTAATATTTTTATTTTTCAGGAATATATTATAATATTCCCTTGGGTTAATCCATCTATGTTAGCCCCTCTTTCCTATCCTCTCAATCCCATCCCTTTCCCTACCTGGTGAATCTTCATCCCCCATCACGTTTTCTTTGTGATCGGTTTACACACAGCAATGTATATTTTTTATTAATCGTCTGCATAATTACATATACAAAAATTAGGCTTATTGGCCTTAGCATCCAGGATATTTGGCCTCTAACACATAATCCTGCCATCTTATCAACACTTGATTCACCATCCTACAAACATCAGTACATTTCATAGGGTCTTGGACTGGGGTATTACAATCCCCTCCCCTTATTTTTGCACTGTCCTTAGTGCAACTTATTTACATAATATCAACAAGATTTTCAAAATCTTCAAAAAGATGCGGGTACTCTACTCGCATAGCATCCTCATGCTCCCATGTTGCATCCTCAGGACCGTACCAGGTCCACTGAAACTTTACAAGGCCTATGGCTTGATTTTGAAGCTGTGTGCGCTTCCTTTCCAATATGTGCGCCGGATGCACTTGCAAGACGCCTTCTTGCTCCACCTGAATCAATTTCTAATCAATCACATGATTAGGATCATGTACATACTTCTTGACAAATGAAACATGAATTACATTATGAACAGTCATGGATGGAGGCAATGCAAGCATATAAGAAAATGGTCCAATCCTTTCTAGGATTTCAAATGGTCCGTAATATATGGCTTCCAACATGGAACAGTTTCCCAGCTTCATAGAACTTTTGTTAGCTTTTACTTTCAAGAAAACATGATCACCCACTTTAAACTCCCTATGGTTTCTGTTCTTATCAACATAACTTGTATTCTTGTCTTGGACAACCTTCAAATTCTTATTAATATTCAACATTTTCTCTTCCATTTCCTTGAGAAACTCTGACCAAACCATTGCCCTATCAGTTGGGTTATCCCATCTTACTGGGGTGTTTCACTTTCTTCCATAAAGTGCTTCAAATGGGCAAATCTTCAGTGATTCTTGATACCCTTTGTTGTAAGAAAATTATACCAAGTGTAGATAATCCTCCCATTTAGATGGTTTGTCCATCACATACATTCTTAACATATCTTCTATCACTTGGTWCACCCTCTCTRTCTGCCCATGAGACTCAGGATGATAAGTAGTGTTGAAGTTTATATTTGTTTTGCACCCTTTGAATAACCCCTTCCAGAACTTTGAGGTAAATTTTCGGTCTCTATCACACACAATTGTCTTGGGTATGCCATGCAATCGTGCTACTTCCCTCATATAAATATCGACAACATTACCTTCCTTGTGAGTATTCTTCAATGGAATAAAATGGGAAGCTTTAGTAATCTTATCCACCACCACCATGATGGAATCATGTTGCTTATTTGTTCTCGGTAATCCTGTGATGAAATCCATTGCCACCACTTCCCACTTCCACTCAAGAATGGGTAATGGTTGTAGCAAACCGGCTAGGTGTCTATGCTCAGCCTTTACCCCTTGACATTCTAAGCATTTAGCTATGTATTCAACAATCTCTTGCTTCATGCATGGACAATAATATTGGCTCTTGACTGCTGAAACTATTTTATGATATCCTCGGTGTCCTGCATAAGGTACATTATGAATCTCTTTTAAAATCGATCTCCTGAATTCCGGAGAATTGGGTACATAGACTCTGTTTTTTTACCGAATGATTCCATCAATTCCCAATTCATAATCCTCAACCTTCTGTTGCATTTTACCTTGTTGCAATTTTGTTACTAATTCCATGTATTCGAAATCTGAATATACAACATCATAAATTCTACCTTGAAGATCCGTATGATACATGATGATGGTTGTAGCATGAAGTTCATGCAATCTCCTGTTGAGTGCATCAACCACTTTTTCTCCTTTCCTTTGATGTGCTTGATATCAAAGTCATACTCACAGAGGAATTCCAACCACCTACTCTACCTAACATTCAGAGTTGGTTGATCAAACAAATACTTTAGACTATGATGGTATGTCCCGAGTTCAAACCTTTTTCCCATGAGGTAATGTCTCAATTTATTTAGAGCATGTACAATGGCTGCCAACTCCAAATCATTACCGACATAGAGCCTTTTATTCTCTTTCAATTTGTTGGACTCTTAACATATTACAAACCCATTCTGGCTGAGGACTTCTCCTAGTCCTTCCTTACATGCATCTGTGCAAACCATGAAATCCTCATTCGGATATGCAATGTTCAGAATTGGAGCACTGGTTAACAGTTGCTTCAATTGTTGGAAGATTCTCTCACATTCTTCTTTCCATTGAAATTTCTTCCCCTTCCTTTGCAAGGAAGTGATGGGGTGATCTATTCTTGAGAACCCTGCAACGCACCTTCTATAATAAGAAGTAGGGATGATTTTAAGGATGGAAATTTATTTTAAAATATAGAAACCTTTGCGAATCTTACTAATCCTTCATATGCTAACTATAAATGTTTGGCGATATTTTTGTAAAAATATTCAAATTTCTAAGGATTTTATATAGTTTTTATAAACTTTTGCCAATTTTTATGGTAAAATTATTTTATCCTATAGAATATGGGTGAATCATTTTTAAAATAGTGAATCTCTTTTTTGGAAAAACAATGGAAAATTAGCCCATGAGCGAAATTTAGCCCCTAAAATCATCTATGATAAGCAGCGATACCCATGAAGGATATGAATTTTGTCACATTCTTTGGCACTGACCATTCTCTAATGGCTTCTATCTTCTTAGGATCCATGCCTATCCCATCCTTTGAAATGATATGCCCCAAGTAGTGAATTATGTTTTCATAAATGAGCACTTGCTCAATTTGGCATATAGTTGATGCTTTCTTAACACCTGCAACACCATATTCAAATGGTGCTCATGATCTTCCTCTGACTTGGAATATACAAGGATGACATCTAGAAAGACAATGACAAACTTTTCCAAATATTCCCTAAAAACATCATTCATTAAGCACATGAAAACAACGGGCGTGTTTGATAACCCAAATGGCACCATTGTGAACTCATAATGACCATACCTTGTCCTAAAGGTGGTCTTGCTGATATCTTCCTCTTTAATTATTATTTGATGGTACCCTGACCTAAAATCTATCTTCAAAAATATCTTTCCATCCTTCAATTGGTCAAAGAGATAATCAGTCCTTGGAAGAGGATACTTGTTCTTTACAGTCACTTTATTCAACTATCTGAAATCAATGCACAATCTTAATGTCCCATATTTAAACTTCATGAACAAGACTGGGGCACCCAAAGGTGGTACACTTGGGCGTATATACCCCTTCTTCAGAAGCTCTTCAACCTGCATTTGCAGTTCCTTCATCTTTGGTGTACTCATTCTGTAAGGAGTTTTTGACATTGGAGCTACTCTAGGCATCAAGTTTATGGAGAAATCAATATCTCTATTGGGAGGTAGTCCTAGTACCTCCTTGAACACGTCTTCAAAATATTCTAGGACTCCATGATCCTCAAGATTTGGTACTTTATCCTTAGATTATTCCTCCATATGAGCTGCAAATATTTGATAGCCTTTCCTGTAGCACTTCTTCAGCTGCATTACTGATATTTCTCTGATAGAAACAACTCTGGGAATTCCTTGGATTGCTCTTTGATTTCCTTCATCATCCAAGAAAGTGAATTCCTTGTTATGGAAGTCCAAAATGGCATGGTGTTCATCCAACCAGTCCATACCAATTAGACAGTCATAGGAACCTAAAGGTAAGATGTTCAAATCTTCCCTTGTGCTCAGTTCATTCATGTCCATGAGACATGAATTAACCATTTCAGTAACTTTTCTTTTGGCTCCTTTATCCATCTTCACTGACCAAGATTTTTCGTGCTTGTTTCTTGGCAAATGCAAACTTTCCACCATCTTGGGATCTATATAACTATGACTATCCCCTGAATTAATTAAAATAGTAAAGGCATGGTTATTGATCATACCTTCAACTTCAATCACGTGTGATTGAAACTCATCTTTCTTGTTGTCCAGGGCTGCATAGATCCTTGGTATTCTACTGCCCATGTCCTCCACTATTTTTGCTTGATGAACATTGTGGAAAGCTCTCACTTTGCCATTTTTGTGGGGAAAATCTCTATAGTTGTGGTCTCCCTAACAACCCCAACATTGAATGGGCATATACCTTGGCCTTTGTCCCCCTACCTCAACCATTCTCTGAACTCTAAAAGACGGTTTTCCTTGAGGACTGTTTCTGAAAAAGGGAGTCTTGTTTCCCTTCTGCCTCTTCTCTTTCTTAAACTTCTTCTTGTCCTACCAAGCCTTTCAAAAAGTGTGCTTTTCTATTTGTTGCTCATATAAGAATTTTTCTCTCCTTATAGTTTCTTCCATAGTTTTAGGATCATCATACTGGATCTTGTCACTGATGGAAGATGGAAGTCCACTCATATACCTTTGAA
>SNQJ01S0163546.1:14412-35730 GCA_010110895.2 Picea sitchensis | reverse complement strand
CCCTCTAACCCCCCTACATGCCCGGCGCAGATGCTCAAACACTACTACTCGTACAAAGAATATAACACATACCCAACATATACTTGGGGTGCGATGATGCTTGAACATCACACTCTGCACCAAATATGGACCACGGTGTCATCGCGAGCTTCCTGTGCATAGGGCACAACAATGCTTAAGAAAAGGAAAAGTCAAAATTCACAAATGTTCTAGAAGGGACTATTCTAGAAGATGAGGTGGCCTTCGATTGATTTGGATATTACTCACTTATCTGATTTAGTGGGATCATCCTAATCTCCTCATCCATCCCTCTTTCTCCCTATATAAAGAGGGATGTCTCATGTAAAAGGCTAAGGTTGAAAAGGCTAAGGTTTTCATGTGAATGATGAGTTCTTCTATAGATTATACTTGATATAGCTTTGCTTTAGCTCTCTAATTCAAATTGTAGATCTTCTTCATCAAAGGCATTGGAGCAAAGGTGTGTGTGTTGGAGAAAATAGCCATTGAAAGGGATATTGCAACATCAAGGCATGGGTTGTATTCTCCACTTTCCATTTTAATATAATGCAACAATACATTTCTTCCCTATAAATGTGTCTTGGATTTTATTGTATAACTCCTTGATCTTATACATAGAATTCATTGGAATATACATATATATCTTTGTTCTCTCTCTCTTTGTTGGTTTGTGCTTCTTAAACAGGTTCACCATCCCACAAATCCAAATATGGAGTGACAAGGATGACACTAGTGAGGATCAAGAATCATTTAAAAGGTATGTCTCTCATTCCTCTCTGAACTAGTTTATATGACAATGAAGTCTAAGGTGAAGTTTGTATTCTGTCTTGTTTTGTTCTAGCTTCCTATGGAAGTTAGGGATATTACTTTGTGTCCGCACTTACCTATTTTCCCGATAACAAAATTTGAGACCATATTGAGGATACAACCTCTTTTTGTTTTTTTTTCTTATTATTTTCTTTTAGCCTGGCTTATTTTGATCAAATTCATTCTCTAAGTCTCTAGGTGATCCCTTTTGACTCTCTGGTCCTGAAGGTTCATTGAGAAATTTTGTCTTTTTTTCCAATTTTCTTTCTATTCAGAGATCGTTGCACTGTGTCTTATTGAAATTCTGCAATGATTCCTTGTCACTGCACTCTACTTGTGCAAACCAGAGCGACAACGTTGCACTATACTCCTCTACAACCTGCGATGATTCCTGTAGGAATTGTTGGGTGACAATCACTTTTATTTTATTTTCCCAGATTTGTCTTTACTTCCTGGGATGAACTTTTGGCACTGGTGAATGATTGATTTACAACTTGTAAGCCTGGATTTGATTGATTTTCAAGGATTGAAAGTCTTCTTTACAAGATTTGCAAGTTTTGTTTCTTGACTTCTTGTCACAAAGGTATAATATCAAGATTTTGTTCCTGGGTGCTTGTTTGATAAGTATTTCTTGATTTCTTTTGAGTTTTGGATTTTTTTTACTTTCTGGATTGTTGATTGATTAAGAGACAATTTTTATTTTCATTCAACAAAAGGTTTTCTTGTCATTTCATTTTTTGCTTGCATTACTAGTTTGATTTGGGAATAGTGTTGAGAGTGCACTAGTTTTCTTAGAACATTCTTTCCTTCATTAAATATCTGTTCTAATTTGAAAAGGAAAGAACTGAAGTTTATTATTCTTTTTAGTAGTCTTTGTAAGAAATTTTTTCATTTATATATTTGTTGAAAAGATAAAATTTGAAAAGTTGATAGCTTTGATTGTTTGGAATTCATATCATTCAAAAATTGAGAAATTGTACTTGTATCTTTTGTATTCTGGAAAAGAGAAACCTTCTCCCTACTGTAATTAGAGTTCATTGAATGAAACATTTGTGTTTCATCTCTTCTTCCATCTTATTGGGTCAAGGTCAAATATATCACTAGTTTCACTTGTGTTTCCCTTTTGAGTAAACAACATCCTTTAAAATACAACGTAATTTTAAAATCTATTAGTAACTTTTATTTTCTATAACTTTTCTACACCAACATTAGCTAGGATAGTGCTTTGGAATAGGTTGTAAGGGACACTCTTCAAAGCATCAAAACACACAATAATACCTTGTGATAGAGAGAGTACAAATCCACTTGCTACATTTTGTCCTGGGAAGCCCTTCTAACATAAGGGTCAATCACAAGGTCGCATTAGGACCGAAAGTTACTCACCTTGCATTTTTGGTCTTAGTGTAGAGATTGCACGCATTATTGGGGGTCACTTGAGAATAAAATCCTATGGGGACCTTCTCGAGTTGATTTCGGGCTTAGATACCCTGCCCTTGCGCGTGGATCGGATTGCTGACTGCTTCCCCAGGCATCATTGTCATAATTGGTAAACTTAGTGGCCTATATCTTTAGAGTCTTTACATGAGGTGATTGTGGAGGGGCAAGTCTTCATGGTAATTGGAATTGACATTGCCAAAACTCACTTGAGCTCCTTGGAGGGTATACCCATGATTTTGTGTGGGAGATTGCACCAGGGTGTAAGTTCGTTAAGAAGGTTGTCAACGTAAATTTTCCTCCCACTTTATCCCAACCCCTTCTTGTCTTGATTTCACGATGTTGGATTTCATCACCAACTGGTGACTTCAAAATAAGAAGGTTTGTTTTCCTATCTGATATCTAGATTTTATTAGTGAGTGTTGTTTGTTTCTCTAGTTGGCCATAGATTTCTTTCATTCTTTATTTGGTACAACCAACATTGACCCTCACCGTTCACATAGGATGCAAGGGATACCTATGGAAGATCTAGAAGAATATACACCTTTTCTTCCTAACTCACTAGAGGGTTCTCCTGAATGAGTAGTCAATAATGACGTAGCCTATGAGATTGGAAGTTCTACTCCATTGGAGGAATCCATACTTCTCGTAAATACTCTATTGAGTGTTGTACGAGATCCACTTTTTCTCCAAATAAATTCATCGAGAGACATTGTTGTTGAAGATTATACTAGAATACCTACTGGACCTCACACAGAGTCTATTGTAGATGATACACTCTTTCAAAGTGAGTTGTTTATAACTCTAGTTCATACTGCTGGAAATTTGGTCCTAGCTTTGGAGAACTTCTTCGGGACAAGATATTTTTGAAAAACCAGGAATGAGTCATCTACACCAGAGGACCTCTAATCAACCTATGGCATCACATAATCCTATGAATTCTATTGCCTATACAATACCCTTGGATCATTTTACTGGCACGACCAGTAATGTTGTCACAGTCTCAGACCAATTGTTAGTTGGTTCTCATTCAATTCTTCCTATCCAGCTCGCTAGCTCTACCATGGTCCCACAAGATATGCGTGTTTCTTCCGGAAGTGCAGTAATCACTCAAGATCCTTTTGGAACAACACTTCTGTTTAGACCAAATTTGTCACTTCCACCTGGGTATCATGCTCTAAATACTTCTATTGCTAATCCTACCCAGAATCCATCCGGAGGGGATAATATTTTTTTTCCTCCTAGGTATAATGCTACTAGTATTTATGTTCCTACACCTACCCAGGTTCTCTCCGGGGGGCCTAGAATTCCTCCTCCACCTCCACCTAAAGGATCTAATCATCCTGGACCAAGTAGCTCCAATCAAATTGGAGACACAAGTCATTATGTCACTTCTGTTTTTCAAATTAATGTTGGAGGTCAACCTCAAGTTGGGGGGCAACCCCAAGTTGGGGGTCATAACCCAGTTTATGGGCAGTGTATCCCTGGATTACAGTCTCAAACTTGGAATTTTACTTTCCAAGTAAATCAACGACTGCATCGGGGGAAACCTCCTCAAGTTAATCCTACCTGGGGTCAAGGTTTTCAATATAATGATCCTTCTCAAGGAATATTACCCAATCAACCAATTCAAGTTGGCTATTTGACTCAAAACCATCCACCATCGAATTTGACCAGACCCTCTAACTATCTACAAACTGCTTATGGTCCTACTGGTATACCTACGGGACTACCTCCTCAATATTTCTAGTTTCCTCAAGTGAACATACAACTGTCGTTTCTTGCTACTTTGGATTTACCAAATTTTTCTAGGATTTTGAATGATCCTATCTTGAATTCTCCTTATTGTCCAGTCATACCTTCCAAGTTACCATCAGACATTCCTAAGTTGGATGGTTGATCAGAGGAAGACCCAAATAATCACGTCATGAATTTCCATCTTTGGTTTTCATCCAACTCTTTGATGGATGACTCCATTAGATTACGTCTTTTCCAACGAGCTATGATGGGTTCGATAGCCAAATGGTATATTGAGTTGATGCGAGGATTATTCAATGAATTTAATACCTTAGCTATGGATTTATTATTGCATTACTACCTACCAATCCGATACGACACAGGAACCAAAATTTTGAGTTCATTTAAACAATCCTCGTCCACTCACATTTTCGATCATATTCATGAGTGGAGGAGGAGAAGACGCTTAATCAAAGTTCCCCTTCCTGATCAACTATTGGTCGAGTGGTTTACCAAGTCACTCATTGGTCCTATAGCCTGTGATGTTTCCATGGGTGGTGTCATCACTGAAGAGCAGGTGATTAGTCATGTTCAATACTTGGATCTCGTTTATTCACAAACGGGCACACTATATGACTTGATCCCTGATTCTCCTCGCCCATCTACAAATCCAACCCCAACACTTCCAATACCTTATAATGTTGTTGATTGTGTGATTGAAACTTACCATGCTGAGACTTAGTATAAACAAGTTAGTCATTCTAATTCCAAGTCTAATACTGTTAATGTACAAAATACTCCTCCTCCAACCCCTTCTCCTAGTAAAACATCTGAAGTTAATTCGGTTCAATCTACACCTACTGGTAAAAATCAAAATAAAAAGAAAGGGAAGGGTAAGAATAAGGAGGAAACAAATAATAATCAACAATCTGATAAACCCAATACTTAGCCTGTTGATGACAAAGAAAATAACAAACCTCGTTATCCTTGTATTATCTATGGTGAAGATAATTATACAAAATATTTTCCACGACGTGTTGAGGTTACTAAGTTCCTGCAAGGGACCGAGACACCTCCTACACCCGTTGTTTTGTCACAACCTTTTCCTTCTCAGTAGTAGGCCCAATTGGTTATTCATTACCAACCTTCTCCCTCTACCACATCTTATGTACTTATGTGTACTACTGAATCCAAGAAGAACGAAGTTGCAGTTGCTACTCGAGAAAAATATTATTCATCTTCGAAAGAGAAAGTTGATGATTCATCACCTGCATTGGTTCAAGCTCCTCCATCAACTTCACCTCCAAACAAACCTCTTCATCTCAAACGACCGATTCTAGACACATTTCTTCATCCTCCTCCTAAGGGAATTGTTTGTAAGTCATCGTTTAATCCTCACGCATGTGTTGTTAAAAACTACAATATTGTAGAAGATATTGTGCATGCACCTTCTTCCATGTCAGCTCTCAAAGTACTTCAAAGTTTTCCTACACAATAGAAGGCACTATTAAAGACTATTGGTGGAATTGATCCTACTGATACAAAATTGATAATATTTGATTTGGAAGATCATATTCCAAGGCTTCCTCCTCAATTAACATTTCAGATACAAGTTATTGTGGAAAATAAGAATATTTTTCGAACCGTTATTGATGAAGGAGCCTCAAATTGTGTCATGTCCGTCACTTTTTGGAAATCCATTGGCTCTCCTGCCCTTACCGAGTCACACAATAATTTTAAATCATTTAATGGTGCATGATTTAAACCTTATGGTGTTCTTCCTTCATTATCTATTACGTTAGAAGACAAAGCAGTTATGTTGAGGTTGAGGTATTTGATGCACCTCTTGATTACAACCTTTTACTTGGACGTATTTGGATTGATTCCATGCGTGCAGTAGTTTCTACTCTTTTCCATGTGATATGTTTCCCTCACCTAGGAAACATTGTTATTGTTGATCAACTTGCCTTTTTTAATTCTGATTCACGTACTAGTAATGTACCTTTCATTGCGAAAACACCTCCCGATTATGAGAATGTTAGTGTGGGTCTTTTAAAAGATTCATAGTTAATGGGTATGTTCCCCATTCCACCACCCGATATTCCTAATCCTTTTTTCTCCTCAATTAACATGATATCAACTACTGTTTGTGAAATCCCTGAGTCTTATGACCCTTGGATAGTACCTAACTCTGAAGAATGTCTTTTTTATGATGACATAATGACTTTAAGTTCGGTAGAATTTTCTTATCAAGCTATTCAATCGACAACTCCCTCTCCTCATTCTCTCTTAGATACATCTCTAGATCCATTTTACATAGTATTTCACACCGATGAAATGATTATGATAATCATTTCTATGGAAGATACCCCATTGGACGATGGGCATCATCGTTCTATTCTCTTCCCGGAACCCAAGACTATAGAGAGTTATCAACGTATTTAAGATTCGTCTACTGTTTTTACTTTTTCCCTTGTTCCTGAACCAACGCATGATGTTTTGTATGAAGGGAATTTGGGTAAAATTTCACCTACCATCCCTTTAGATATTTTTATCAAACCCAGAGTCGTGGAAAATTTTCACATTGGTGCCTCATGTTTTGTCGATGAGGTCCAAATTTATAAAGCTCTTTTTCAAGAATTTTCTGACATTTTTTCCTGGAGTTACAAAGAGATGTCGGGCATTGATCCAGATATTGTTGTACATGAGATTAAGACTTACCCAGATGCTAAGCCCATTTGATAGAGACTTCACCCAATACATCCATGCAAAGATGTTGCTATTAAACTCAAAGTTGAAAAACTTCTTAAATCCAGTTTTGTCTATCCTATGGCTTTGACTGATTGGGTGTCTAATCTTGTTCTGGTTATGAAAAGAAAAGGCACGATTCGTGTTTGTGTAGATTATAGGGATATCAACAAGGCTTGTCCCAAGGACAATTATCCAACCCCTTTCGTTGACCAGATCATTGACGACTGTGCCAAGAGTGAAATATTCTCTTTAATGAATGGTTTCTCTAGATATAATTAAATCAATATTTTACCTATGGATCAACATAATATTGATTTTATATGCCCTTGGGGAACCTTCGCATACCGAAAAATACATTTTGGTCTCAAGAATGTTGGTGCGACTTTTCAACGTGCTATGTCTTATGATTTTCATGACATTAAGCACATTGTACAACCTTACCTAGATGAGTTACTAGCGCATTCCCTACTTCGTCAAGATCACTCGACACATTTACGGGCCATTTTCCTATGCTGTCACTATTATCGCATATGATTGAATCCACATAAATGCATTTTTTATGTGGAGTCCAGACAACTTATTGGTTTTATTGTTTCTACACATGGGATCAGGGTGGACCCTCTGAAGATGGAAGCTATTCTCAATCTGCCTCCTCCTTCTACATTGCGTCAACTCCAAATTTTTCAAGGGAAGGTGAAATTTTTACATCGATTCATCCCCAACTATGCTGAATTAATGAAAGGTTTTACTCGACTTATTAAAAAGGGTCACGATTTTGTATGGGATGACACTTCCAACAAAGCCTTTGAATCTTTGAAACTTTCCTTAACCCGTACACCACTCTTATTTACACCTGATTATAGTCAATATTATTTCTTATACTTAGCTTCTTTGGACTCTACCATCACTATGGTTCTAGTCCAAGAGGATGATTCACATGATGAACATGTTATTTACTGTTTGAGTCGGAGTCTCACAACCACCAAAACCAAATATTTGCATGTGGAGAAACTCGCCTTTGCATCTGTTCAAGTTGTTCAACATTTTCATCATTATATATTATTATGCAGAACCACCGTCATTTCAGATTGGAACCCTATGCAACACATTCTTACTCAAAAATTGTTGGGGGGGGAAATACTCCAAATAGATAGTCATTCTCTAGGAGTTTGATTTGGAATTTGAGCGTGCCAAATCAAAGAAATCTTTGGTTTTTTCCAAATTGATATGTGACCTTCCCTCTATCAAGACATAAACTATGGCAGAGGATTCCTTTCCTGATGAGTCTCTCTTTATGATCAGTTCTAACGACATATGGTATGGAGACATTATCATTTATCTCCAAACCCAAACTTTCTGGCCCAATCTTTCTAGTGTGGATCGTCGGCGTATTTGGTATCAATCCCGTCAATACATTATCCTTGGTGATACCCTTTACAGTCGTGGTATTGATTCGATTTTTTGACAATGCCTAACCTATGATGAAGCTGAGAAAGATTTGAATGACTGCCATTATGGAGAATGTGGTGGTAATATGTCTAGGTATGCCACTGCCCAAAAGATCTTATGAGATGATTACTTCTAGCCTTCATTGTTTAAGGATTGCATTTCTGTTGTCCATAAATGCCATTCTTGTCAAACGTATAACAATAAGATCTGATCTCATCCTGCTCCTCTTTACCCTGTAGTTTCTGTTGGTCCATTCTCTAAACGGGGCATTGAATTTATGACATGTAACCCTCACTCGGCCGGGGGGCATGGATCAATCATCGTAGCCATGGATTATTTCACTAAATGGGCCGAGGCGATGCCTACATTTGATAATACTGGGAAAACTGTAGCATTATTCATATTCAATCATATCATTACTAGATTTGGTGTCCCTCAAGCCATTCTCACTGAACATGGTAGTCATTTTCGCAATTTCATGATGTCTAAACTTACCGAGAAGTTGGGTCTTCGACATGAAAACTCAACACATTACTATCCACAGGCCAATGGCCAGGTTGAAGCAATTAACAAAGTTCTTACTACGATTCTTTGACGTATGATAGGAATTCACAAGTCAATATGGAAGTCGATGCTCTTCTCTGCATTATGGGCCTATCAAACATCTATTAAATATTCCACATAGTTTACACCTTTCCAGTTGGTATATGGTATTGAATCTATTCTTTCGATTGAATGAAAAATCCCATCTTTGAAACTGGTTGTCAAACTTATCCCTAACACCTTAGCTGAAGATGAACGTCTCTTGTATTTGATGCAATTAGAAGAGACTCGCCATGATGCTTCCTTAGTCATTGAAACTCAGAAGAAGCATTTCAAAGCTCAATATGACAAGCATGTCAAACCACGTGCTTTTTCTGAGGGTGATTTAGTTCTTCTCTACGAACAAGATCGTGACTTATTAGGGGTTGGTAAATTTGAGACTATGTGGCGTGGCCCTTATATTGTGAAATGAGTTTTGGAGAAAGGGGATTACAATCTAGTAGATTATGATGGAATTCCTTTGAGTGAACTCAAAAATGGGATTTACTTGAATAAGTACTATACTTAAACTATTTTTGCATGAGTGTTGTGTATTTTCAGTGTACTATACTCTAGTGTGTTTTTTTGTTTTTTGTTCTGCCTTTTAGCTACTTATCTTGCATTGTGCTTGGTTTCCATATGTCGGTGTCTTATCTACCCTATATTGGATTTGTTGATGGTTCTAGTCACAGTAATCAAAACCTAGTGTTTGTTGCATGGGAAATATATGCACCTACAGATGAGTTGATCAATCTACACGGTGTTTTCCTTGGTCGTGAAACTAATAATATTGCGAAATAAAATGAAATTATCGAATTATTAATTGATGCCATTTCATTTGGCATCCGTCATCTTATTGTATGACTCTATTCATAGTTAGTATTGCTACAATTAAGTAACATTTATTCCATCCGAAGTCCTACATTGTTAAGGGTATACTTAAGAATTTGCCACTTGGAAAGAAATTTTGATTATATCAAATATCAACATATTTCTAGATGTCTAAACACATTGACAAATGCATTGGCTAATTATGTGCTAGACAGACATTTGAGACATTTATAAATCCAAACACACATTTGAAAAAGACAAGTAAACCGGTAGAAAAATTATATTAATAACGATAAAAGTTACAAAAAGTGTTTTGTCCAAGGACCAAAATATCAAAATGATGAAGCTCATGGCTTCATGTACAAAAAGCATCAAGGATGTTTCTTGCTGTAACAAACAACTACCCGTGCCACTCTATGGAGCAGTTGACCAATAGATGTAGATACGCCAACTGTATGGCATTGATAGTTCCTAGGAAGTTTGTCCATTGTGGCATCAGGGATATTCATGGTTAATTCCTCTAGATTCGGCTCAATCTCCTCGAGATTCGTGGCAGCCAATCCTGCTACAACACCTCTCTCTCCTCGCCTATGAATGGGAGATGATCCTAAAGGATGATAAGGCCCCACCTATGCATTATTGAGGGCATTTGATTAGTCTTGGATAGATGAAAAAACAACATTTTATATAATTAAAATATCTAAAACATCATATAATGGAAATTTTCCTTCTTACCTATGTCTCTCCACTGAGACCCCTCAGAAAGAGCTAAGTCAATATCCCCATGAAAATCCTTCCCGATGTATGCATAATCCTCCACCATGATTAGATGATTTCTCATCCATTGGAAGAAAACATCGTCATACTTGATGATAGTCACGCCACTGTGACAGGCCATTAGGTCCACCCACCTCTTCATCCGTGGATCTTGTGGAGAGGGTATGTGCCACTCCACCTGTATATGTAGAACGGGGACCCTCTCCAAGAAGAAGGACACCAAAATGGACCCGTAACCAAACTGTTTCAACCGACCGTTTCGACACTTTGTCAGTTTCTTTTTCATGTTCTTCAAGACACCCTCACACCAGTTGAAGACCTTGGGTTCCATGCACTCTATGGAATATTGAAAATGGCTTTGCAAAGCCATGTAGGGAGCTGCACTCCTTGCCATCCGGGTAATGGTATAAAGGATGGTATATAATGGTAAATCTCGAACATCTCTGATGTCCACCTTTCCACTATGTTTTTCCGTACTTGGCACACAATAATGAGCAATGTAGTAATCCATGGGTTCTCCTCCACCGCTGCTTCCCGAGAGTGATACCCAAGAGACTCAGCAAGATAAACTTGTCAGAAATTAAATATCCTCTATGTCCAATGTGAGTGTATGCACACCCATGTGAAAGGATTGTTCGTTCACATCCCACATGTGAACCATATAATCTAGCAATCTCAGTTGGGCTCTCATGCCCTGAATTTTGAAGAACTTGAGTAATCCACATTGCCTAAGTTCAATAACTATGCCTGGGTCATTCTCAACAAAATAGTCTTCTTAGTCATGCTCCCATTCTCTCCACTCGAGCATTTTGACCAAGGAAAACCTGGCAAGTAACATCAAAAGAAGATTAGAACCAGAAAAAATCAATTCTTGGAAGTTTTTCAAGCTCATTCTATCTTTTCAAAAGTTGAGTTGTGGTCATCATAGGGTTGTTCTTTCATGTAGAGCGACGTCATCACACCCTGTCTTTGAGCCCTCTGTGGTGATTCCATATCATCGTAGTTCATGATACTGTGGGCCTGTGACAATATGAAAGAATAGGTACCCCCAAAAAATCAACCCAAACTCAACAATAAACCAATAAAAACAAAGTTTTAAACTATGAAAAGATAAATAAGTAGAATATTACCTTTTTGACGGAGACGATTTGTGAAATGATCCATCAGGTGCTCCAGAATTGATAATTGAAATTTGGAAGAAAAAGAGGGTTTGGGGCACTATTTGGGTAAAATTGCAAATGAAATGGTAAATAGGGTTGTTTTGGTCGATTTTATTGTTTTTTACCATATTTTATTGCAAAATTAAATTATTTTTTTATATTTTATCCATGCCCTAAAGTATAACAACTTTGGGAAGTGTTTTCTTTTACAGATTAAAAGTTCTAAGGACGAGACGTTTGACTAGGGTCCACCCTTTTTTATTGTTTTTGTGTTCTTCTTATGAACAGATGCTTTAGGGTTTTTTAGGAAAAACTCCGAGCATAGTCTTAATTCTTTCTCACACTCGTGAAACCATGAGAATGCAATCGAGTAATATTTTGTCATTTTTTCGAACTCTCATTGGTAATACAAAAAACAAACCCTATGGAGTGTCCTTTAAGCTTTTTTCAAGCTCCCTAAACACAAAAAAGATAGCCAAGAGACCTTGTTCTTTTCACACTCATAAAAGTATTTGAAGAGAACGTTTGATGAGAGGTAAATTATCTCTTTTTCGGTCTCATTAGACTAACTTATGAAAAATGACCTTATGGAGTTCTCTTTAAGTGTTTTTTAGACTCTCTAAACATGAAAAACTTCTGATTTTTCTTTCTTTGGACTCGTTAAATAAGCATTGAAAGACCCATATGGGATCGAACCACTCCTTCTTAGGGTTCGTTAAAAATACTCCTAGGGACTTGTTCGATGGATGAGATTACATCACAAGCATATGTTATCCTCCTCAAGCTTGTGTAAAAATAAAGAGGTACTTGCCAAAAATGGTGGGGGGAAATTGGGAAGAAATGTGTCATTGTATTTGTGTTAGTGGCAATAAAGTCGCTCTTGAAAATGACACTCCCTTTCATCAATGTATCCGGGTTGGGAAATCCATTTGTCTCTCGTTTGACCATCCACAAGTTCATATGTTGGGTCCTCCTTTGAGTCAATGCTGCAAAGACAACTGTCATGTCATTCATATGTTCAAGAGAAGTCCAACCTAAACTAGCCTTCTATCAAGTTGACCATCTGTAGTTATAAATTTTCTACCATATCATCCTTCCCTGATTCAGTTCCAAATCACTTCATACTATGATCTACTTAAAAATGTTACATATTTCATTTCATTAATGGGGGATAAATCAAGGCCCTCCTATGACGAGTCTTTTCCTATCGACTTCAACTCATTATTTGAGAATAAGACTTAGAAATCACATTGGTACCTTGGAACCTGCATGCCTCAATGGTAGGTTTCCTCACTTTCAACAATGGGTTCACATCAATGGCCCCTGATTAGAAGATTCCATTGATTTTTTGACTTCAAATCATTCATTCACACTCATTGGATTGTACTAGAGTACCTTGGGATTCATTGACATAAATGGTGATTTCCCTCGCACTTGTTAACGATTTTCATTAATGACCGATAATCAAGTGGTTTCTACCATGTTCGACTCCGACACCTGTAATCACATGGCTAGATTCCTACTTAAAGATGATGGAATTGAAGACCGTGGATCTCATCATATCAGTCCAGGTTGCAATGGAGCATTCATAATTTTGTACTGACACATAGATCCACTATGTATGTCTCATGGCTATGTCTGAATTTGAATTCTTTTAGAGCATAGATCCACAGTGTATTCTTCGTGGCTATGTTGAATCATGATGACATGGATCCAAAATGTATGTTTAGTGGCCATGACTCACTTGAAACTTATTATTAGAATCACTTGTAGTATGAGTATGGGAATGCCTACCTCAGAAGATGGTATATTATTATGCAGATGCTTGATTATTTGTAGGTTCTCGATCGATGCACTCCTTATTTTTGACACACAGATTCTACAAAGTATTTCAGCTATCACAGGTTCCAGCTTCATACTTTGGGGGGAATTATGTTACACATTATTTTGGTCACCCTGGTGATTAACTGAAGACATGTGATTAACTGAAGACATGTTCCCTGAAAATATTAAAAGAGACTTTCTCCAAGAGAAAAGTGGTTTGCTTTTCCTCCTTAAAAAAATATGACAAGGAAGATCGTTGCACCCTGCTCTATGCTTGGGGTGCGATGATGCTTGATCGTCACACTCTACACAAAATATGTACTGTGTCGTCGTCGCAGGATACCTGTGCATAGGGTGCGGAAATTCTTAAGCAAAGGAAAAGTCAAAATTCACGAATGATCTAGAAGGGAATATTCTAGAAGATTAGGTGGCCTCCAATCTGTTTGGATCTTACTCGCTTCTCTGATTTAGTGGTATCATCCTAATCTCCTCGTCCATGCCTCTTTCACCCTATATAAAGAGGGATCTCTCATGGAAAAGGCTAAGGTTGGAAATTCTAAGGTTTGCATGTGCATGAAGAGTTCTAATATAGATTATACTTGAGATAGCTTTTCTTTAGCTCTCCAAGTCAGATTATAGATCTTCTTCATCAAAGGAATTGGAGAAAAGGTGTGTGTGTTGGAGAAAAGAGCCATTGAAAGGGATATTTCAACATCAAGGCATGGGTTTTATTCTCCACTTTCCATTTTAATATAATGCAACAATACATTTCTTTCCTTAAAGGTGTCTTGGATTTTACTGTATAACTTCTTGATCTTATACATAGAATTCATTGGAATATATATATATATATATATATTTGTTCTCTCTCTCTTTGTTGGTTTGTTCTTCTTAAATATGTTCACCATCCCGAAAATCCAAATATGTAGTGACAAGTATGACACTAGCGAGGATCAAGTGTCATTTAAAAGGTATGTCTCTCATTCCTCTCTGAACTAGTTTATATGACAATGAAGTCTAAGGTGAAGTTTGTATTATGTTTGGTTTTGTTATAGCTTCTTGTGGAAGTTAGGGAGATTAGTTTGTGTCTTCACTTACTGATTTTTCTGATAACAGTATTGAGGATAGATAATGGTGGAGAATTCTACGAAAATGAATTCAAAGAATTCTGTAAGAAGTGTGGTATAGCAAGGTAGAAGACTACTCCATACACAACTCAACAAAATGGAGTCGCGTAAAGGATGAACAAGACAATGATGGAAAAATCAAGGATCATGCTTAGTGGTGCCAAGTTAGGACATGAATTATGGGCATAGGTAGTGGGTAGAACATGTTACCTGGTCAATCGATCACCCTCATCAATGCTGGATGATAAAACTCCACACGAGGTATGGATTGGTAAGAAACCCTCTCTTGAACATCTCAGAGTGTTTGGTTTTGATGCTTATGTACATGTTCTAAAGGAAAATAGGATTAAGCTGGATAATAAAGATGAAAAGTGTATATTTATGGGTTATAAAGATTGTGTGAAAGGTTATAAGCTTTAGAACCCATAAAATAAGAAGATTGTTTATAGTCGGGATGTTTTTTTTAGAGAGGTAAAAGATGTTTCCAAACAGGAATTCCTACCAAGGCAAGAAGAACCTGAGAAAATAGAGTTTGAGTTGGATGATGTAAAATCTGAATCATCTAAAGAAGATGAAGCAGAAGAAGAAGAACCTCATACCCCAGTATTGAGGATATTAGTGAGGGAAAGAAGGCAACTAGAAAGGTATAGTCCACCTGATTTTCGTTCTAATTTTGATTTATCTATTACTGATGATGATCCCAAAACTGTCAGGGAAGTAGTGATTTCAAAGGATAGTAAACTCTGGAAGAAATCCATGGATGAAGAAATGGATGACTTGGATAAGAATGAGGCATGGGATATAGTTGAGTTTCCAGCTAGAAGAAAATATGTTGGTAGCAATTGGTTGTTTAAGAAGAAGTTTAATGCAGAAGGAAAAATGGAGAAATACAAAGCTTGGTTAGTAGCAAAAGGTTATTCCTAGGTAGAGGGAATTGACTTTGGTGAGATTTTTTCTCCTATTTCCAAGTTAACTTATAGTATATTTCTTTGATCTATTGTTGTTGCTTTTGATCTTGAAGTGGAACACATGGATGTGAAGACATCATTCCTACATGGGGATTTGGAAGAAGAAATATACATGAAGAATCCAAAAGGATTTGTAGTGAAGGGAAAGAAAGAGTTTGTATGTAAGCAAAAGAAGTCACTATATGGTCTGAAGCTATCACCTGGGATGTGGTACCAAAAGTTTGACACATACATCCTTGGATTGGGATTTGTGAGAAGCAGGGATGGTCACTGTGTATATTCCAAGCAGTTTGGTAATCACTTCATTTATATAGTGTTGTATGTTGATGACATGTTGTTGGTAGGAAATAACGTGGATGTTATCAAGGAGGTGAAATCACATCTATCCTCCAAATTTGACATGAAGGACATCGGTGCTGCTAACTTCATTATGGGAATGGATATTAAAAGAGATCGTGCAAACATGAAACTCTGGTTGAATCAGAGAAAATGTGTCGAGACGATATTACAGAGGTTTAAAATGAATGGAAGTAAACCGATCAAGGTTCATATTCCTATAGGTGTAAAATTATCTGTAGATCAGTGTCCCAAGACACATGAATAAGAAGAGGACATGTCCCATGTTCCGTATGCCAATGCATTTGGAAGTTTGATGTATGCAATGGTATGTACTAGACCGGAAATTGCACATGCAATGGGAGTTTTGAACAGGTATATGTCAAAACCATGGAAGGATCATTGGAAAACAATAAAGAGGGTCTTCAGGTATTTGTGTGGACCTACCAATTATGGATTGTGCTACCAAGGAATACTAGGATTGAATAGAGTGGTCGACATACATGGGTTTTTTGATGTAGACTGGGTTGGAGATCTAGATCGCAGAAGATCCACAAGTGGGTATGTGTTTAACCTATTTGGAGGAGAAATAAATTGGATAAGAAAAAGATAGGTTGTAGTGGCACTCTCAACTACAGAAGTTGAATACATGGTAGCCACTCATGCAAGCAAGGAAGCAATATGGTTACATATATTGTGTTCAAGTATTGGGTTGATACAAAAAGTAGTGAGATTAGAGTGTGATGGTCATAGTGCAATCTTCCTGGCAAAGAACCTTGCTTATCATTCAAATACAAAACATATTGATGTTTAGTATCACTTTGTGAGAGACTTGGTTGAAGAAAAGAAGGTGTTGATGGAAAAGTTGACACTTTGAAGAATGTTGCAAATTCATTGACAAAGTCTATGAGCACAGAGAATTTCTCCTGATGTAGAGTAACAATGGGAATTGTTGCCCTGGATTGTTGACTATGTAATCCTGTGAACCCCTGTATGCAAAGAAAACAACAAGTGGGAGAATGTTGGGTATCTGTTATATTATTTTCATGTGTGTGTGTGGGCGCGTCGGATTCGACAACTGCGTATGACGATCCCAACTTCCTTCGCTCTTTGTGTCGTGGGTGCCGAGAAATTTCCTAGGGGGGGCAGGTTTGACCCCCCTAGTTACGCACAACATTTGGCTTTGGGTGGTAGCCCGGATCCCACGAGGTTCAGGTCAACACCCTAATTTTTTTTTGGGCGGTTTTTGCTATTTTTAATGTTTTTTTCTATTTTAAGCAATTTTCTAAATTAATCTCGGATTACGGGAATAGGATTTTGGTAGCTACCAAATACCTAAAATATTGTATATATTGTATGGTGAATGGTAAAATTAATAAAATGAAGAGTTTAAAGGTGCAGCACCACGAAAGGATGGTTTTCTCCCGGTTAAGGGTTTCCAATGTAAATATCTGTGTACTATGTGTATGAGCCATTGATTAATTTATGTTTTGCTTAAGAATCTGTATGCATTGCTTTAATTCACAGGTTTAAAACTTACACTATTGTGCCCTGCATTTTACTTCTAACATATAAATTCATTCATCATAACTAATTAATTGCAAGAAATAAGACAAATATTCCACACAGAGACACAAAGTTTATCATGGTTCACCCCCCCAGGCTACATCCATAAAGATATGGATTTCTTCACTCTTTTATTATTCTTCATCAAATTTACAGCATTGTGTGCATTACATTTGTGGTAGACAAGAACACACTAAGATACACAAATTACAACCTTCCCTTAATTACAATGCATATATATGTCTCTCTGCTCATATCTTTATCTATATCTTAGTATTGATACTAGATCTCATACATCTCAACCTCCTCTCTGCTATCTCACTACCTTCTATTTATGTTATAAAAATGGGTTAATTGCCCATTACAAAAATGACCAAAACTCTAACCCACTAACCATAGGTGGATTAGGTTTTTCCACTTTCTAACTCCCTCATCACAGCTTGTCCAAAATCCGACTGTTTTCATCATCGATCCATGTCCTTCTTCCTTCCTTTTACTTTCCTCATTTCCTGGTGCTGCTTTTCCCTATTTTCCGACGTACACTCCTTTTTTGGTCCATTTCCTAACTACCTTCATTAATTACCGCATTTTACCCCAAAATGGCTTGCACCAATAGGCCCCCAACACTCACATGTGGCTCATCCTGAGCCACTTAGGTAGTGTGTGCCTCCTATACTGACTTCTCTAACTCCTAGAACCTGCCTGAAATTTGTTCAACTTGAGATTTTACTTGTGTGTTATTTTCTGCGATAGTCTCCACATTTTGCGTAGTAATGTTCCCCTTCATCAGTTCCCCACTCTCCAATCTAACTTGTTCAATCTAACCTTTTGTGGTGTCAATCTCAATAAGTATTTTTTCTTCACCTTCCTGTAGCGGTTCTAATTGAGCATGCCTTGACTGCTTATCTGCTTGTATAGTATTCAACTCTACCTATAAATTCTTCATTTGTTGCATGTTTTCCAACCTTTCTGGTATTGTCATCGCTTTCGGCTTATTCTATAGTTCTTTCATCATAATATTTATAACTTCTTTTTTTGGTCTAATTCATGCAGTTTCTCATCCTCTTGAATACTTTTCCATAACTACACACTCTTATTATACAACTCAGTAATTTCCTATATTTTCAACACATGTGTTTTGTATGACCTATAACCTCCTAGTCCCTTTGTGTTCTTACTTCTAGTGTACTACTAGGTGCTAAGAGTTTTTTCAACTCCGTAATGTGGCTTCTCCATAGCCTGCATCATTTTCTCAATTTTCTCCTCTGTTGGTATGTTCTCTCCTTGCGCACTGACATGAATGGTTTTAAATAATTCTTCCACCTGCTACTCTATTATGTTAGTGCATTGCTTTGCTTCATCCCTCTTGAACTACACCTTGTTAAGTGTCATCTCCAATGTCTTACTTACTTTGTTGGCCAATTCTAAGCTTGTAGCATCTGCACAAGCCCTTGACTGAATTTCCTGTGTGACACTTATTTGAATTTTGTCCAACAACTTAGTTGGAACCTTGGGAAGTGCCATTCTAAATGATATATGTACTTTAGTGTCTTTCACGTTGTATCCTCATCGACTTGCAACATTCCCTAGGTTTTGGCACATGAAATTTTGGGGAAAAGCGTAGTAAATTATGAAGACAGTTAGAAAAGGAAGCAGAAAAGGAGCACATGCCAGAAAATAGGGAGAAGTAATGCATTGGACATTAGGGAAAAGCAGCGCACTGGACAACAGGGAAAAGCAATTCTATAAAAGTAGGAGAGCAATGAAGAAATGGTTGGATCATGGACCAACCATGCGTAGGAAGTTAGAAAGTGGACAAACCTAATCCAGTTAGGGTTAGGGTGTTGGGTCATTGTTGTAATGAGGTTTAACCTATTTTTGTAGTATAAATATATGTGGTCGAGATGTATGATGGAATCAAGTAGTGGAGGTTGAAATGATTTTGGAGTTAGAGTCAATTTTGGATACAAATTTATCGATTGTAATTGAGGGTAAGGTCACAAGTTGTGGATCTTGGTGCGATCTTGTCAGCCTCACCTATACATGTGCATCCCATATGAACTTATGACGTAATGCACACAACACTAAAAATTGATGAACATTAATAAAAGAGCAATTAATGCCAGATATTTGTGGACATAGCCCATGTGTTGTGAACCATAGTAAAACTTGTGTCTTTATTTGGGATGGTTGTCTTATTTCTTGGAGTTACTTTTTTTATGTTGAATGAATGAATATGGTAGAAGTAAAATGAAACACACACTAGAATAAGTTATGTTAATTACTGCATAATGAATGTTAATAAATGAACATGATTACATAATGACAGATCTGATATATATCAGGTAGAAACAATGTCTAACATCCCCATGAGAAACATCTCTTCTACGATTGAAAACATCTGGGTCCTGTAGTCACCCATAAGCCATATCAGGTGAGACTTCATTATGAACTCTGTGCATAGTGTTTCCTTCTGGTCTCCAGAAGGGCCGATGGTTTGCAGGGTTTTTTTGGAAACATAAAGTAGAACCTGGGTCAGCCCATACATCCAAAAAATTCTTTTGTTTCTGTGATGGAACCCAAAATAATAGTTTGGAAGGGACTTGTTAGAAGGACAATGAAGAGAATGCAGTGGTAGAAGGGGATGTTTATACCATGGAATCTGACTAAGAAGAATATTGAAAGAAGGTTGGAAACAAAAGATATTGAGTTTGTGCAAAAAGACAATAGAAGTTCCAAGTATACACCGCGCCAATATTTGGAAAGGTATGTATTTACTGATCTTCATGAGACATTTTTCTGTTATTTTCCAGAGTTGTTGCAAGAGTGGATACTAATTGTTGTTCCAGAGTCTGTACTTAAGGCTAAAAATTACAGGGTCTAGGCATCCGAAAGTGAGTAAAAATATGAAAAGGGGAAAAATCAACCTTCAAAAAAAGGGAAGCTAAGGTTGATTTCTAAGTTGTCTCTATCTTGCTTCCAAACGTTCTTGGATGCTTATATCTCGTTCAATTGCGGCCCATGAACGTTCAAGTTTGACCTGGGTGATGGCAGTTTTAAGTATGGTGTCGAATAGGTTAAAAGTGATGCTGGTTTGATCCGATAGGCCGGGTTCGATGTTGGGATGTCTTGCAAAGGGAATGGTCATGGAGAAACAGAAAATGAAAAGAAAGTTCGAGTTTTAAAATGCCACTTCAAATTTTTCTTTAACCGTATAAAAGAGAACTTTCGAAAAATGATATTAAGAATCAAGATAGAACACAAAACAAAGGCCTTCTCCCGTAACTGAGTTAAATTTTTAAAGAATCATGTATGAAATGTGAGAAAACATTAAGCAGTCGACAATGCAAGGCTCCTATCGAGGGAGAATCTCACCCTGTAAACAAAAAAAGAAAAAGGCAAGAAGTAATCTGACGAAGCATAAAATATAGAGATCTAAAAAGTTCACAGGTCTTGTACCTACTAATAGTTGATACAGAGGAAAAACTGCAAGCGATTAGACGACTAAAAGTTGGTCACCACAGTAGAAGTTGCACCAAATTGTAGCTAAGCATTCATCAGAAATATATATGTGAAATGAAACTTAATATAAGATAACACAGAAAACAAAACTCATAACTCAGTCTTCACGGAATCAGGAATCTTCGGATTGCTTTGTATTAATTTTCAAAAGGGAGAAAGTCTCTATTACAATCCGCCAAGAAATGTCCAACCCTTTATTCTCACTTCAAAATTCATATTTATACAAGCTCCTAAATGCTATAATCTCAATCGTTCTAGAAGTTTTCGGTTACAAAATGGGAAATTTATGCGTTTCACTTCTTTGTCTTTATCCTCCTTCCTGAGGGTAGAGCACCTTCCTTACCTTACTCTTCGGGTTCTAAAAATAGAATAGGCAGACATCTATCATTATTTGACACCAGAAGCCTGCCCTTTCACCTACTCGGTGCA
>SNQJ01S0163546.1:0-14402 GCA_010110895.2 Picea sitchensis | reverse complement strand
CTGCATGATGATTTTGTATCTGGTGGCCAAATCATCTTTCTCATTATCGCTAGAATCATCTTAACAATTTACCGATTCAAACTGAAGGATGTCGGAGATGTATGTCTAGGTTTTGACAGTATTAATACTTCGGGGTGAAGTATTGGAAAAAACATCGGAGCCCTGAACTGAACTTTCGACAACTGCCTTGAACTCCTTTCGTGGAGCCATGAAAGAGAATTTTGTATGCAGATCACCTGTAGTAAGAATTGTAAATATAGACAGAAGTTATCTTGATAAAAAAAAAAGCTTTGTGCACAAAATAGAAATGAAATTGAAATAATGAAACAAACCCCTTGCCTTAGTCATTTAAACTTTGTGTGAGTCCTTGCTAACAGAACAGTCAAATCATTTAATGGAAAGATTTAGGTGTGAGACGAGATCTTATTTTCCAATAACTCATCAAGATTCAAATCAATTCCATAAATGTTTAAAAGATTTGTGATAATAAAGAAATGCGGAAACATTCAAAAAACTCATCTGTAGACTGTGTACATTAAAGGCCCTTTAAGGCATTAACTAATTTAGTTAATTCATTTAACTTTGTACCTTCAACTCTTGAAACCTCTTTTCATCTTTCGTCGTCTCGTGTAATTTTGTTCCTAGTCTTGGAATCCAAAATACCTGAAATCGCGATGGCGCGATTTGGTTAAAAAATCATGATCTGGCTTAAGTTCTTAATTAAACCATGCCTAATTAATATAAATCACGACTTCATGACTCGAGGCTATGAAGGTATAGTATTTTGGGAGAGCTATTGCCGAGTCAGGAAACCTCGAAGGTGCTTAACTAGGGTTTAAAATGACTTACCCCTGACACTAACCTGGGTAAAATTTTTAAACTGTTTCACAACTTCTCACATCGGAGTTTGGAAACCTTACAACTTGTAACTCCCAAAGCACGATAGCGTGAGGTAATAAAAGTGATAGACTCACTTAAAGGTTAGGCGATGGTGACTTAGGACTACAGTGGCTATCACCACTTCGCATGTAGAGGTAAACTTTTGATTTCAAGAATTACATTTCAACGCTTGTAAAAGGCGGCTCCAACTAGGGATCCCATCTTCCTGCGAGACGGGAAGAAAAGTAGACCACATGCCTGTATTGGGTAAATGGAGTCATTGGTTTCTTTCTGCGAAACTTGTTTTAGGAAGGGGATACAGAGGGGGAAAAGAGATTTCAACCCTACCTCTGGAAAGCTTTTCAACATTCAATTGCGTTCTAAACTTAGTTGCATCCCTTTTGATGAATTTCTCCTTCTTGATACTGAATTTAGGTTTGCTTTAAGATAATCGAAACAGTCCTAGGAAATTCAACAGATCCTATGGATTTTGTCTTGCATCAAATGAAGTAAATTTCATGTTTTTAATCGGGGGGGCAGGGGTCCTGTCTGAACTTGGGATGCAAATTCGGTTTCAAAAAGGCTGGTTACCAKAGTAGAGTGAAAAATACGTATGACAACCTTACAGATATCTCAGATATTTCTTCACTGTCAGCGAGCCTGTTCARTACCCCAATGAAGTTATCTGGCCCTTTTTTACTGAATTTCCTTTCACCACTTCAAATCATAATTAGGCTTTTAAAATATGAGACGAGGGAAATCATTTATGAATTTCCTTTCATCGTCTTCTTGGACTAGATGGGGGCAATMAAATATGAATTTCCTTTCACCATCTGTCTTATATTTTACTTTTTAAAACACAAAGTGGGGGCAATCAGTTTGTATAAGGCATACCAGGGATGATATTTATGTAATATTCACAGTGGAGGTCTATCAACTTGCTTTGATTACTCGGGACCAACCTTATCTTAACTTTCAAAACACCTTAACCGACAGGGAAAAAGGGAAAAATGACTTCCAGGGGCCTTCCTTTGAGCAAGCCTCAATCCTTCGAAGACTTTTAAAAAACCTAGAAGAGTCAGGATCAACCTATGCATAACCTTGTTTAATAGGATACTTAGGAGTTTATGAGGACTGGCTTACTTTCCAAGGTCTTTTTTCCAGCTTCCAAAGCTAAAACGTAACCTCTTCTTCCCCTGTAGGAAACCTGAAAAGGTGTCTAGTTTTGAAGAAGGTAAATCCAGGGACAGAAAAAGGGCGACAGAGAAAGGCCTGGACTTTGAAAAAATAGGGGTCATGGATTAAACCCGACTCTCCGAACCCTTTCGCAAAGACGCTTTACTCCCTTGGCTTATTTTAATTACCTCTTATCTTTATCCGGGTGAAACCTTTAGGGCCCAAAGTAAGAAGTCATTCTATTAATGACATATCAGGGAAAAATGACATAGTTATGAGACCGTCATGGCACTTTAGTGATACTTGTTCAAAAAACAAACATCCCTGGAACTCGTACCTTTGCCTTACCATTTCGTTCTTTTTCTAAAATAACGGAAAAAATTTCTATCACCTGTTTTCAACGAATTTATTCTCCGACATATGATCGTTTGTTTATTCCTTTCGCTCATTTGGGCTGCAAGTCGAGATCCTGTAAGGGAACAACACGAAGAGCATCAAGGATTTTAAAAGAACTGAATGCGTTAAAAATTTCGTATCTCTACTTCTAGAAAAACACTGACCTATTTTATTTGTGATGAAAGTAGACTTACCAAAGAAAAATTCTGAAATAAAAAGGAAAAAACAAACCGGTATATACAATGGAAATTTTGGAAACCATTTATTGCATATAGTGTTTTAAATGACGCCCGTTAACAGGGGCGTTGAGGATTTTACCATCCAAATTCTCTAATAGAAACAAATTTTTTCCTTCAAGAGTTGTGACTTTGAATGGTTCGTACCAGATATGATCAAATTTACCATGTTTTGCTGAGTCTTCCTTCCTAGCATACCATTTCTAAACCAAATCATTGGGGATAAATTCTCTATCCTTGGCCTTATGATCGAATAATGCTTTCATGTTGTCCTGGTAATTCTGCAGCCTTTCGTCCACTTCGGCCCTGTGTTGTTGGACTTCAATCAGCTGGTTTATTCTTCTTGTGACATGGTTTGGTTCTTCTTTCTCATCTTGCCAAAGTTTCATTACGGGAAGTGCTATATTTATAGGTAATACTACATCGGTCCTGTATACCATTTGGAAAGGAGAAGTGTCGATAGATTTTTTTGTACCTATCTGATTTGCCCACAAAGCGTATTTCAAATGCACATGCCAAGATATTTTGTTTTCGCTCAACACTTTCTTAATTATAGAGATATGAAGACTCGACTAGCCCATTTCCTTGGAGGTAATATTCCATGGAATGATCGAGCACGATATTGTACTTTTGGCAAAGGCTAACCATAGCCATAGATTTAAAATCCTGGGCGTTATCTGTGACTATCTTTCAGGGGCAGCCAAATCTAGACAAAATGTTCTCTTATGGGAAATCCATTACCACCGAATTTGTTGCCTTTCTAGTTGGAATAGCCTCCACCCATTTGGTGAAGTAATATGTAGTAGTCAGGATCCATTTATGTTGAGTGCTAGAATGAGGGTTAATTTCGCCTATAAAATCTAGTCCCCATTGTTGAAACCGAGCTTCCGTTTTGACCAAAACCAACGGTAGTGCTGGGACTTTGTTCTTACCTACGAACAATTGGCAAGGGTTACATGCTTTGACTTTGGCGTTGACATATGAGAATAGTTTGGGCCAATAATATCCTTCTCTCAAAATCTTATAAGTTGTTTCCCTCCAGACGTGATGTCCTCCGCACACTCCTTCGTGAAATTTGTTTACGACCTTCTTTGTTTCTGATTCAACTAAACAAACCAATAGGAAGCCTAGTGGGTCTTTCCAATACAATTGGATTTCGGATATACAGTACTTCACCACATGTAGCTTTAGCGTCCTGACTTTAGATGGAGATAAGTCACTCGGGCATTTCAAGGTTAGAAGGTAGGACACTATGTCTTTATGCCAATCTGATGAGGCAAACTTCTCTTCGATTCTGATGGCAATTATTTGTTCGTCGAGCTCTTTCATGTCCACACACTCTTCACATCCCTGTAGGCCATTTATCCCGAGGGCTCTAAAATTGGATTCGACTAAGAGCTTAGCCAAACCTTGTCCCTTTACTAGTCTCGTCGATTTTATCTCTAGGTCGAACTCTTGAATTTTAGCAAGCCACCATCCCCTTTTCCCATCACTGTCGGACTGAACCAAAATGTCTTTTACGACACTAGTGGGTACATACACAATTACCTTGGAATGTAACACGTAGGTTCTGAAATCCTTTAACGCCTTCACCATAGCATACGCTTGTTCTTCCATTATATCATATCGAAGTTTAGCGTCTCTAAGACTTTTTCTAAAAAAGGCTATTGGTTGCTCGAAACCTTCTTCATTTTTTTGGAGGAGTACCGTGGCAAGTGTGTGTTTGAAGGTGAACGAGAAGATCAGAAAATCCTTTAGATAATCAGGGCTAGATAGTATGGGTGCCTCGCTTATAACTTTCTTGATGCATGCAAACGATGCTTTGGATTCTGCTGTCCATTTCACTTCGTTGTTCTTCTTCAACATATCTATGATCATTTTCATGTTTTTAGCAAAGTTTGGGATAAATCTCCTCAAAAAATTATTTTTCCTAAGAATGATTGAATCTCTTTTACGTTCCTAGGGATATTTGTTGTGTCTATAGCTTCAACTCTTTTAGGATCAATTTTAATTCCATCTTGAGACACAATATGGCCCAAGAGTTTACCTTCTTGCATATCAAAGTGAGACTTTTTGGGGTTTAAGGACAAACCAAACTTGCGGCATTTCTCAAACGTCTGCTTGAGATGTATTAGATGATCTTCTTCAGATTTAGAAAAAACGGTCAGATCATCAAGATAGATAACCACAAATTTGTCCCTTTCAACGATGAAAGAAATATACATAGCACATTGGAAAGTAGAACCTACATTCATTAAACCAAAAGACCTCTTGTCATACATACATTTACCCCAAGGGGTGGTGAAGGCTATTTTTTCTTTATCGTTCTTGTTGACAGAAATTTGATTGTACTCGGAAAACCGTTGATCAATGACATCCTATTTGCCCCAACTACTTTTTCTAAAATGTGATCCATTTTGGGTATAGGGTAAATGTCCTTGAGGGAGGACTTATTTAGATTTCTAAAATCAACACACAGTTTGATCTCCCCACTTTTCTTTCTAATCGGGACCAGGCTTGCTACCCAGTCGGAGTATCTCAGTGATACGATTATTTTTGCGTCCCGGAGTTTTTTGACTTCCCTTTCAACCACGGGAAACAAAATAGGATTGATTTGTTTGAGTTTTTGTCTGAAAGGTTTGACACCAGGCTTTAGGGGTATTTTGTGTTCAATCACAGTGGTGTCATAGGTTCTCAGCTCTTCATATGACCAAGCGAAAACATCTTTATACTGCCCGAGTAAGTCATTATACTTGCTTTTTACCTCGGGAGGAAGGTACTTTGATATTTGTATTATCCTAGGCTCCTCTTTGGTCCCTATGTCGCAGTCTTCAAACTCTTTAGGTTGGGGTTGCAAAGCCGATTTTAAGGGCATATCATTTTGGTCAAACAGTCTCTCCAGAGGGATTAGTCCCTTTGGAATCTAATTGTTCTTTAAAACTAACATGTGATGATTAGCGATCTTTTCCTGGAACCCCTGAGGATCCTCTCCCTCTTGCATGATCCATGTGTGGTCGTTTTGGTTTTCTTGGTCAATGTGAGTTTCGACGAAATCGTCCACCATTTCAAGGAACTTCCTGATTTGTTCATCATCCTCAAACACTTGCTAGTGTTGGATGTTGTTCGGTATGGAAGGTATGTTCCTCACCTCTATGTGGTATCTTAGTTTGAAAGTTGTATGGGGGGAAAACGTTGAGGCTTCTTTGGCTAGTGAATCGACTTGCAGGTTTTCAGCGCGTGGGATGAAATGAACATTTACCGATGAGAATAAATTTTCTATTAAATCCCAGGCGCAATTCCTATAAGATCTCAATCTTGGGTATTTGGCCTGGTATTTCTGATTTATCTGTTTCACTATCAACTCTGCATCTCTGTATACTTCCAAGTTTTTTATGTTCAGTTTCCTAACAGCTTCCAACCCTAAGACCAGGGCCTCATACTCACATACGTTATTGGTGTAGTCTATGTCCCACTGAAGCCTGTAAGATAAAGGAATCACAAATTCATTTTCAGGTGCTACAAACAATACTCCTGCACCTACTCTTTCATATGACAAGGCACCGTTAAAAAACATTTTCCAAATTCCAGTGCTATACATATTTTCATCTATCTTTACTTATTCATTTTCATTCATGTAATTGTCTTATGTACAGTTGTTTACACCATCATCAAAAGAAAAAATACAGTTCCCTAGATCTTGATCGGCAACATAAATAGGATAACTGTTAGGATTCTGTGGGTCGCTCACTGTGTATGCTAGCCTCGTTTCTCTGCATATCCGAGTAAATTTCCCACCAAACATAGGAATCATGGCATAGGTCATGTCTAGTTGAAGAGACCCCCCAAGTTTGGATCCCCACGACCTAGATAGTAGCAAGCCATACTTTGGAGGTATATCAACGATAACTACATCCATCAGGACGCTTTTCACTCAAACCTGTGCAAGAGTGACTACTAAATATTTTATCATACCTATGCACATAACTCTCCTTGAATTGAAAGAGTAGAGGTCTCCATAAGGCCTGGTGATCTTGAGGCCTAGTCTGTCCATAATGGAATTGGGCATTACATTATGTGAGGCTCCAGAATCTAGCATGCAGTTATGCAGCAATCGATCGTGCACATTCATAGTAATATAGAAGGGAGCGACAGTGTCTCTGGCACCCTCAAAATGTGGACCAAAAGTGATATTAGGCTTATCATATTCCAAGTTTATCATGTCAGAGTGACTTTCTAGACCCGGAAAACCTATCATTTTGGTTATCTGCTTTCGATACACAAGATTCTTTGCTAATTCGACTAGAGGGATTGGTATTTTGATCTTATTTATCTCATTTTCAAGGCTGAAACCTCCACTACCTTTGTCCGTTTTTATGGTCGAAACCTCAGACTCCCTCTTTTCCAACTTATTTGTTTGTGCCGATTTATTTCCCGTTAGTTTATTCACCGGTATAGGTGTTTCAACTGTCTTAATTTCTTTTACTTGGGTCTCAGCCTCTTTTACTTTGGGATTTTGAGAATCTACCACTTTTATTTTGCTATTATGTATCTCGGTCTCCTTTGGGGAAGGCTCGTATATTTCACCTCTTAGGAGGATTTTCTTGGGTTGAGGAGTGGACGTGGTTTTGTTTCTAGGCCTCAGGTTGTACTTAGGTTGGACCTCAACCATTATAGGACTGGTCACTTCTTGATAGACAGAAACATCAGTTTTGTTAATGTCATCATCTTTATTTAACAGTTGTTGAGTGTCCAAGGACTTCTCGTAATCTTCTTTAGTTAAATAAGGCTATGTGAAGTCATCACCCAAATTTGTCACGTCTTCTTCCAGATCCTCGAAATCTTGCAGGTTGTTTACTCCTATAAAATTTTCATTTTTTAAAGGAGTTTGAATTTTCTGGTCTTCATTTTTAATTTGTCTTTATTGATTTTGAGGGTTGGGGTTTCTTCTGAATTCCATTTTAACGAAAGGATCTACCTTGGATTGATCTAGCTCCATTCAGGAAAAGGGAAGATAAGGTTGATTTCTAAGTTGTCTTTGTCTTGCTTCCAAACGTTCCTGGATGCTTATATCCCATTCAATTGCGGCCCATGAATGTTCAAGTTCGACTCGAGTGATGGCGGTTTTAAGTATGGTGTCGAATAGGTTCAAAGCGATGCTAGTTTGATCCGATAGGTAGGGTTCGATGTTGGGATATCTTGCAAAGGGCACAGTAAAGGAGGAACAAAAAATGAAAAGAAATTTCGAGGTTCAAAATGCCACTTCAACTTTTTCTTTAACCGTATAAAAGAGAACTTTCGAAAAATGATATTAAGATAGAACACAAAACAAAGGCCTTCTCCCGTAACTGAGTTAACTCTTTAAAGAATCATGTATGAAATGTGAGAAAACATTAAGTAGTCGACAATGCAAGGCTCCTATCGAGGGAGAATCTCACCCTGTAAACAAGAGAAGGAAAAGGCAAGAAGTAATCTGACGAAGCATAAAATATAGAGATCTAAAAAGTTCACATGTCTTGTACCTGCTAATAGTTGATACAGAGGAAAAAATGCAAGCGATTAGACGACTAAAAGTTGGTCACCATAGTAGAAGTTGCACTAAATTGTAGCTAAGCATTCATCAGAAATATATATGTGGAATGAAACTTAATATAAGATAACACAGAAAACAAAACTCATAACTCAGTCTTCATGGAATCAGGAATCTTCGGATTGCTTTGTATTAATTTTCAAAAGGGAGAAAGTCTCTATTACAATCAGCCAAGAAAGGTCCAACCCTTTCTTCTCACTTCAAAATTCATATGTATACAAACTCCTAAATGCTAGAATCTCAATCGTTCTAGAAGTTTTCGGTTACAAAATGGAAAATTTATGCGTTTCACTTCTTTGTCTTTGTCCTCCTTCCTGCGGGTAGAGCACCATCCTTATGTTACTCTTCAGGTTCTAAAAATAGAACATGCATACATCTGTCATTATTTGACACCAGAAGCATGCCCTTTCGCTTGCTCAGTGCAATTGATGCACCTCTCCACCAACTGGGCTATCAGCCTGGAAGGCTCTGCTTGGTCGCTCGCTTCAAGAGTATAACAATTCTTCACCAGCTGTGGTAAAATTTTTCCCACTTTTCGGTCCTCTGTGATGATAGAGCATAATTTTAAATTTGGCTGTACTAGCCATTTGTCCATTTGGGTCATATCAACCTAGATGATCTGGGATATCTCCACTTGCTGCTCCTCCATGCTTTCTTTGATGTCCAACAGATGTTTATCTATATTGATTTTGCCCAATGTCCCAACACTGCTCTCCTTATCAAGATCTAACAAACCTTTACTTATTAAAGATAACGTTTCCTGACAAAAATTCTTTACTTCATTAGCTCTCCCCCTGCTTTCTGATATGTTCTGCTCCCAGACCTTCAGCAGGATATCACCTCTGGTTTGTTCCATGATGGATAATTTTGAGGTGCTGACCATCTCTAGCTTCGTTGTAGCTATAAAAACATTTTGGAAGGCAGCCCGTGCTACCCCAAATTCTCTTTCTCTCGAAGAAATGTTCTCTAATATCTGATCTATCGTCCAGAAATGGTTTTGAATGGTTCTCACCTTTTCCAGTAAGTTTTGTTGAGCCATAAGTACCTTATGTCATATTTTGGCGACCTGCGATCTGAACATTTCTATGTCTACAACCTGCTTCTTGGCCACCTCCAATTTTTACCGCAACTCTATAATCTGTTGCCTTTGTTGTCTTACCTGTGTTTGGCTAGTTTGCACCAACTAGAACACCTGCTCGAGTTCAGACCTGAGCTTCTTGATTTCATGCAGGTCGGTTGTTCGATCTTCTTCAAGGCTCCTTCTCACCTCGTCCCTGACATTCTCTTCAGCAGTAGCTACCTTAGCTTCCAATTTATTGATAAGGATGTTCTTTCATTTCAACTGGGCCGTTAAAGTCCCAACCGAGTACTGATTGGCTGTAGCATAAGCCCCTATCATCCTGGCTATCTCCTCTGCAATTTTTTCCTCTTTCGCGGCCCTCTCATCTGTCATGATTTTAAATTTTTAGCTACTGCACCCTCTTTTTGATAAAATCCTTGCTACTGCACCATGGCCTTTCTTTTCTTGTCAAAGAAAAATTCGTTGGGAGGCAGATCCTCTACAGAAATAGGCATCAATTCTTCATTGAAAATCCATCCCTCGTCAGGATTCCCCTTTGTGAATTGCAAGGGTGTGACAATAGCAATCAGACTGCCGATTTTCTTGGATGTTTGTTTCTGGGTGACTTCTATAACCGACTCATTTGGCACAAGCAAAAGTGGGCCGCCCGATCCCTGCGAAGGTATTTCCACTTAGCCTTGGGCCTGCTTACCTGGCACACCCTTTTCGGGGTTTCCTTCCTACTTCTGGGGGCCTTCAACTCCTAGCTCTGAGGTTCCAGCCTCCCTATTTTTCCCTTGGTCCTTCTCCCCGCTAGGACTTGATTCCTTTGAACCTTTGGATCTTGTTGGTTGTGCATCTACAGTCTGTGGGAACTTACCCTATAAAACAAGGGGAAGGAAGCTCCGTCGGTGTTCCTGAAACTTGAAAAGATCATCCCTATCCCCAAGTGACATGGCTTGAATCTAGCTCAGAACCTTGACATAGGATCTCGCACCTCGAAAGATGTCATCATGAGGCAAGTGCTCATGCTCGTATCTTTTTAGGCCACAACTTGCCATGTGATTACTCATGACCTTATGTGGGTCATGTCTCCTGAACTCGATATTGACAAATTTAAATTCCTCCAAGGTCGTAGCCTCGACTTTGGTGTGTTCGAAATGTAATAAAGAATACGTATTAAAATGAATAGTAAAAAGCGGCCATACCTTCTTCGAAAAACCTTTAGGCTCTTTGCTTATGCCATCGAGCACGATTTGTCTAGCGATTTTGCAGCATACCAGCTTATCCGACATGAATAGTGGTAGAGCATATGGGGGCACAAAGGTGTCGGAAACCTTGATGTATGAAAATTCTGCTTCTACATACCAATCAACCACACTACTCAAGTTGGTGGTGATGCTGTCTGAAATCCTGGGTGGTGGGTTACCGAAGATGGAGACATGCATATGTACCATTACCCAATTGAAAATCTCGTGTATGAATTATGTGGCCTTATCCTCCCAAAGTTTTGAGTGATAGACATGGATAGGCTCAGTACTAGATGGAGTCCAAATCCATCTCATTAGAGGGAAAGGCGTCATGAAACAAATGGTGTCCATGATGTAGGCGGACATAAAAAATGAAGTTGCTTTCCCACTCACCTTATGCGCTCGATATTCGATAATTCAACTCGTTAAACTGTCCGACAATAGTTTGTCCCAATCGAAATAAATCCCTTCAGAAATTGTATGAATCGGAGGCACCCATGGGAGGAAAAAGTGTGTGGTGTCTTCCCTCCCATACAACCTACAGTCCATCATTGTTATGTACCTGAATGGTGCCTCTAAGGAGGAGACTGAATAAATTCCATTAGAATCTGCCCTAAATTTTGCGGGGTACGAAACCCAATCCATGATCAGGTCGGACAAGTTACTACCATATTGCTCTCATTCCTTCTCCTTGAAACCTTCCAGAAATTTGGCATTGTGTGCGAAGTTTGGTGTGGGTGACAACTGATACATTGCCTGCAGATGCTCTGGTCGTAAATTCCCAACCGTCACCTTTTGTTCGCTGATAATAGTCCTGGTTGGGATATCCACATGGTCTAGCACCCATATGATCATATCATAATAGGGAAGGATCCGTGGCCTTGCCACTATTTTGTGCATTTCTGCCTGCATGATGATTTTGTATCTGGTGGCCAAATCATCTTTCTCATTATCGCTAGAATCATCTGAACAATTTACCGATTCAGACTGAAGGATGCCGGAGATGTATGTCTAGGTTTTGACATTATTAATACTTCGGGGTGAAGTATAGGAAACAACATCGGAGCCCTGACCTGAACTTTCAACAGCCGCCTTGAACACCTTTAGTGGAGCCATGAAAGAGAATTTTGTATGCAGATCACCTGTAGTAAGAATTGTAAATATAGATAGAAGTTATCCTGATAAAAAAAAAATCTATGTGCGCAAAATAGAAATGAAATTGAAATAATGAAACAAACCCCTTACCTTAGTCATTTAAACTTTGCGTGAGTCCTTGCTGACAGAACAGTGAAATTGTTTAATGGAAAGATTTAGGCGTGAGACAAGATCTTATTTCCCAATAACTCATCAAGATTCAAATCAATGCCATAAATGTTTAAAACATTTGTGATAATAAATAAATGTGGAAACATTCAAAAATCTCAGTTGTAGACTGTGTATGTTAAAGTCCCTTTAAGACATTAATTAATTTAGTTAATTCGTTTAAATTTGTACCTTCAACTCTCGAAACCTCTTTTCGGCTTTTGTCGTCTTAGGTAATTTCGTTTTTAATCTTGGAATCCAAAATACTCGAAATCGCGATGGCGCGATTTGGTTAAAAAAACGTGATCTGGCTTAAGTTCTTAATTAAACCATGCCTAATTAATAGAAATCACGACTTCGCAACTCAGGGCTACGAAGGTATAGTTTTTTGGGAGAGCGATCTCCAAGTCACAAAACCCCGACGGTGGTTAACTAGGGTTTAAAATGACTTACCCCTTACACTAACCTGGGTAAAATTTTAAAACTATTTCATGACTTCGCACATCAGAGTTTGGAAACCTTACAACTTGTAACTCCCGAAGCGCGATAGTGTGAGGTAATAAAATTGATAGACTCTCTTAAAGGTTAGACGACGGTGACTTAGAACTATAGCAGCTATTGCCACTTCGAATGTCAGGGTAAACTTTTGATTTCAAGAATTACATTTCAACGCTTGTAAAAGGCAACTCCAACACTAATATTGAAGGATAATACCCAACTAAGTGGATAAGATTGGTAGAGTGGACTACTGAGAATATTGCGCGTCTAGAAAGAGTCTATAATAAATTCATGCACATAGTTGATTTATGGCTAGATAGTATTATTGTAGGATTTATTACTAAGTTTGCAGTTGATATTGTGAAGTCATACACTATTGCAGAGCAAGATTTTTTGAAGGGTCCAAGAGGAAGGTATATTATATCACTTTATACATCGATCAATATTTTATTACATGATAAAAGTGTGATGACAATGGAGTCAGAAAACTAAATAACTCTATGTGCATGGGGAGACTGGGGTAAGAACTAAGGACGATATGATATATGGGGAGGGATATATAGAGAGGCCAGAAAAAGGAAGCAATGGACCCCATTATGATGTATGAAGATCAGATCAAGGAGATAATGGATGAATCAGGAATGACACGTAGTGGAAGACCCTACCAGTATAAGATCAATAATAAGAAGAGGGCAGTAGTTGAGCGAGAGGGATTGGAAAGTGATGAGGAAGAGGTAGATGATGTTCATGCTATGGGGCATATTGAGTAAATCTTGCGTGCCAAATGTGATAGGAAAACCATATGTCAAGGGTCTGATGCAAAAGAAGGCTCTCCATTATAGATCATAATTAGTGTGGAACCCACAACCCCATGTGAAACCAAGACATTATATAAGAAAGAACCATTTACACAACCAACAATCATTAGAAGAAGTCTTTTAGTAGGTTGAGGGACCAATGGAAATTCAAGTGGAAGTACAAATTCAACTAGAAATAGTTAGTTATATACATCGTGTGGAGGTGGTAGTACAACAAACTTTGCAATGGCAGGAGGAGATCCAAATATTTGGTTACCATAGTTTAATGGAGAAGGGTAGCAAGACCCAAAGAAGCATTTGTTTATTTGTGCAAAGATTTGGGTAGCTAAATAGATCACAGATGTGTTAGAAAAACAAGATCGTGGAGCAATAAAATAAAAAAAATGCAGAAATAAAACATAAAAGATACATAATACAATAGAGACATAGATATGCGTGGTTCACCTAGTGTGGGCTACATCCACTAGATAAATTTACAGGTGCTTCCTTTATTATTATCCAACAAATGAAGGGATACAACCTACAACAAACTCGTTGTAACTTCCTCTTCTTTCTCTCATAGTATCCTCTCTCAGAATACAATATTCGCAATGATACATAGCCACAATACATTTCCCTCATAAAGAGGGTTTCCTTCTAGGGAAAAAAATCCTAACATAACTTCTACCATCATATCTATGACCTTATAATGAACGGTCCAAATTTACTATGAAATTACAATATACACTTACAAGGAAAATTTTCTTTCAGGGGATTCACCCCCGAACCCCGCAGGAGGGGAAAGCGCCCCATGCACTCCCCCACGTGGAGGAGTGTACATTATTCCAGGGAGTATAGTCTTAATGGGGTATAAACATGGCTGAAAACAAAGACCTCTAAATCATGAAGATAATCAGGATCCACAACCAATAAGATGAAGATACAAAAGTTGTGCACCTTGCAATTACATTGAGATACAACACACTGGACTGGTATATGTGCCTCACAATAAACAATCCACAAGGAGAACCTACAAATGTAGTAGATGTAAAGAATGCACTAATCAATGAATTCTAGTGACCAAGTACATAAGATCAATTCATGAATGAGATGTTAGAAATCAAACAGAATCCAAGAGAGTCAATTTGGGAGATTGATCAGAATTTTAAGTTATTGAAAGATAAGTTAAAGTACCCTATCACATATATGCATCATAGGCAC
>SNQJ01S0163545.1:6835-21318 GCA_010110895.2 Picea sitchensis | reverse complement strand
TATAAATGGAGAATTTATAATATAAATTCTCCATTTATGCCCCCCGAGAATTTATAATATAAATTCTCCATTTATGCCCCACTCCCACCCTCTAGAGTCATATTTTGTAGGTAGGTGATATAAAATTCTTTCATTTTGGCAATATTCTCTTATTAAATGCTAGGGATGATTGATTAGATATGGGTGTCTTCATTGCCCTCCTCCCACATAGCTTTTCCATCACCGAAGGCTTACTCATTGTCATGTTGAGCTTGTCATGTAAAACATGTTTTCATCATTTCTCATAGACTGTCTTTTGTTTCTGTTACATTTTCATTAGTTTTGTTAACATTAGATTTACCATAGCATTTTTTTATTATCTTCTTTTAACATTCAATAACCATATACTGAAATATATAAGCAATAGATAAACAAACAAAGAAGGCACAAAGATTTATCCTGGGAAAACCCCAAACTCGGGGAAAAACCCAACCAACTTTTCTTAGAGAGAATCTTTCTAATATTCCAATACAACCATGACTAAGCTCTATTCACAAGAGCAAACCAACAATGAAGAAACCCCGATAACAAATACTTATATCTTCTTCTTGTCAAACCCTAGCGATGGTAGACAACTAAGTCACCACAAAATTGGCACAAGAGGGGCGCATCACTAGAGCAAGATAACACACCATAGAACTGACACAATTGGTAACTAGTAACTGCAACTGCTACTGCAACTGCAACTGCTACTACAACTGCAACTGCTACTGCAACTACAACTACAACTACAACTGCTACTGCAACTGCTACTGCAACTACAACTACAACTACAACTGCTACTGAAAACTGACACGAAGCAACTGGGCATCACCAAACAACCTTAGTGCAACTCTTCCAGAGGTAGCACACAATAGAGACCACCAAGAGCCACCAAGAATATCCTTCCCCAAATGGGGCACACTCTCCAAGAGAACTAGAACCCAAAAATAGCGAAATTGCCACAATTGCAGTTGCCAACAAACTAGTGCATACTACAGAAGGAGAACTGTCCGAATGTACAAATGAAATGATCCAACCATGTATTTATACTAATCCGGGTGTCTGTCTGGGGCTGACATCTTATTCTGGGTCTTCATGTTTACTTTATTATTTCTGTGGGCCAACTTCTCTTCCTCGAAATTATATTTCCACTTTATTATTTTCCTATGGGTCGACTTCTCTTTCGGGGTGTTCTTCAACTATTCAATGGTGTTCCTTTGACTTCTAGAATCTTCTTCTTCTCCAAGAAAAAATGTCTAGGAGAGAATACCTCCCGCTGCTACCAAAACATCAATAATTCCATGCTCAACAATGTTCATTTTTTTCCATATTTTTCTCTGTACATACTCATTGGTATCCTCTTGAACCATGGTTTTACATTTTTTAAGCATGACAATATCATTCCTCACATTCCACAACTTACCAACTTACCTTCATATACAATGTAAGGCTCCCTTTTGTATACATTTATTTTGTTATGGATCCTTAATTATTTTATAATTGTGTTGTTAGAAAATAACAAGCAAACAATACAGTTCTTCCTTCCAATTTCTTTTGCATAGGAAATACAAATATATTAAAGAGTTCTTCCTTCCAACTTCTCTTACCTAGGAAATATGAGTTTATTGTTAATATCTTTGAAAGTTTGGAAATATGAGTTTATTGTTAATATCTTTGAAAGTTTTGTAGGGTTACATGATCATAATTAAGGATGATTCTTCTTCTTCCCGAAGGGTCCTATAAGGAAACAATTTCAAATATAAAAAAAAGTATTGAACAACATGACATGAGCTTGTTATTTTGAAGTCTCTAGAGTTAGGGTTAATGTTATTTGGTGGTTATACTCGAACCTACCTAAACCGTGTTAGGAATTTTCTATTTCTTGTAATATAATCCATTCACTATTAAAAAAAATTGAGGATTTAAATTGTTTTTAAGGGAGGGGCAATCCATTTCAAAATTTGATTTTAGCAACAAGACAACATAAGATAGATCTGCTATAAAACATCTTTCATACTACCTTGGAAATATTCAACACATTTTGAAGTGGATGTTCGGAGAGGGTTACTATTGCATCTGCTATAAAATATCTTTTCCATTTTTGGATTTCGTGAGTTGATAAGATATTTAAATGTAGGTACTTGCACAATATTGCTTTGATTGATGGCTTCTATTTTGAACAACCTAGAACAACCTTAGTCTAGATTGTTGGATGCATGTGATTGCTAATGAAAATTTTGGTTTTGGCATAGTTTCTTCATCTTTGGTGTCACTAGTTTCTTTCTTGTTCTCCTTTTTAACTCTAAAACCTTTGCTATTTTCAATTTTATAGTGATATTTTTTTGTTTTGTTTTGTATTTGTGTCCCAAGGCCCATGGTTGATCACATTTGCAACATTTACTTTCCTTCTTCAATTTTTAAATTGTGGAATTGGTTATCATTTTGTTGGTTATTGTTCTCATTTGAAGAAATATATTTTATTTTTTCTTCATTGAATGGAAAGCTTGAAGTTGGTTTGCAAACTTCGTTCCTTAGACGGAAAGAAAAGTGTTGTTAATTTACAAGTTTTTCCACACACTTAACCTTATGTTTTGCCTTTTCAATGGATTTAAAATTATAGATCTCGATGTAATTTTTATATTTTTATATTTTAATTAATATGAACAACATATCTGATTTGATTAATTGACATGAGTATGTGAGTTATAAGCATTTCCTAGTTGTATTCTTATGATTCTTCTATTTGTTTTAACTAGACATGTTCTTATGATTTTTATATTGTTGTAACTAAATGTATTTTTGTTAAAAATGTTCTTTCCTCCATGTCTCATAAACTTTTAAAGAAATATTTTTTATCACAACTTACATATATAATGATTCTCTGGATTGTCCACCAAATGAACCAGTTTTGTTTTAACTAGACATGTTCTTATGATTTTTATATTGTTGTAACTAAATGTATTTTTGTTAAAACTGTTCTTTCCTCCATGTCTCATAAACTTTTAAAGAAATATTTTTTATCACAACTTACATATATAATGATTCTCTAGATTGTCCACCAAATGAACCAGTTTTATGTAAGTAATTCCATATTGATTTATGTTATTTAAATCCATTTATATTATTTTAATGTTTTATAATGATTCTCTAGATTGTCCACCAAATGAACCAGTTTTATGTAAGTATTTCCATATTGATTTATGTTATTTAAATCCATTTATATTATTTTAATGTTTTCATCATTATTTTGAATGTGTAAATTTGAAATAAGTATGGTATAGTTTGATGTATTTTATAATTTTATTGATCTGTTCGATATGTTTTTTAGCTAAACTAATTACACATTAATAATATACAAAAATGGTACACTCAACCATATCTAATGCGCGTTAAAATGGAAACCATGCATAAGACATGAAGCACACTTAATCTAACATATGTCTTCAATATATCTATAAAATTTTGTAACAACACTGGTATGCCTATAGATCATATACATAGAAAAACTACACTGAAAACTTAATTAGCCATCTAAGAACCATAAATCACACAAATCCACAGGCTTAACTGAGAGGTGGATTAGCTGGATTTGCATGACTAGAAGTCTCATGCAACTTGACCTTGCATAACTGGAAGTCTCATGCAACTTGGCCTTGACTTTGATGCCCGTCTCCATGTCTTCCTCTAGCACAATAGGATTGGAACTGATGCTTAGTGATCCTAGATATCCTGCCACGTCTACGTATTTCTTCTCATCATTCGAACCCCAGTTAGTGACCTTAAATCTAATGTCGAAGGAAACTTTGCACAACACAATACATTTTTCTTCCAATCTTCGAAGACGATCCAAAGTCTCCTCATGTTTGTCCTGATTAGCCTGAGCATATTTCAGGGACAAAACAATGATAGTTTTAGATATCCAATAGAACTCCATGGCTTTGAAAACCTTTCTATCTCTAGATATGGAAAATCTAGTGCGTATTACCCATACATAAAACTCATGTTTGACGTAGCAATTTTTAGGGCTATGATCTCAATTGCTTGGCCTTTCTCACATATATTTTTAGTTTTTCTTGCATTTTCGACCAGGTGATGGATTGGAAGAGTTTCCTGGCCTACTCAACGACCCATTCTGCACCCGTTCCATGGGCATGACCAGGAGTGCATGAGGTGGGAGGAGGCTTAGAAGCTTCTCACTTCTTGGCACCTCGAATGCTAGACATAGGGTTCTTTGTTTCCATCTGGAGACTTGTGACTCGAGAGGGGAAGAACTAAAACATAGTGATCAAACCAACATGGACAAAGTCCAAACCAAAGCTGGGTTGCATGCCCCAACTTCCAAACAACAATAAACACCAAGTAGACTCATATGGGGGAAGCCTACGCCTTATTCCCAATTCTAGTGTTGAGGGTGACACACAGGGCCAAAGGCAGAATGGTGATGCTCTCCCCAACAAACAAATGAATCATATGAAGTGATCCCCCACCCCAAGAGACAAAGAAGACCCCATGAAAAAATAGGAGAAATATAGAAAACCTAGCTCGTGTCATCCCATAGAAAAATGTCTTTGTCCTTGAACACAAACCTGCATAAAGAGGGCACCAAAATATCATCCTCAGGAAAACAGTGCAGCCTTACTAAAAAACCATACTTAAGAATCAAGAGCTTGCCTTCAACTATGATCCGCCTAGTTTGTCTCATGAGAGCGGCTTTGCAAAATAATTAGGAGGCAAATGTACTTACCATTATCACCAAAAGAGCGTCGCACAACTGAGAGCTTCTACCACCTTCCCTCATGAATGCCATTAACCATGGGCCAACCTCACATGCCTTGGAATGAAAACCCTCTGTCCTTACTCATAGTCGCTTCAAGGTCGCACACGATGTAATGAAAGCTCCTGTACATACCCTCCTTTGCCTCAACAACACGACAAGACTAACGAGACACATGTATGAAATCTCCCCCATCACGTATCAAATGTGTATAGACCAAGGTCGATCACCTCATCCAAGGGGATCCATTTGGTACATTTACCAATATCCTTCCCATCAATTTTTTTCAAATTAAATTTTTTATTTTATTTAGAGGTGATATTAGACCAATATTGAGGTCTGAAGATGGTGTAAAATTAGGTAGGTCTTGGGACCACATAAATAAAATTGGGTATGCCGTAAGGTATTTTACAATGTTTGTTAGATTATTGATTTTGTTTGTGAGTTTGTTATTGGTCTACTCCATTTGATTCTGCAATACCAATAGATCATTTTGATATTTCCATGATTTTTTTTGGAAAAATGAAGAGTTTGAGCCGATTCTTGTTGTGGTTGACCTAGACAACTAGTTTGGGTCAGCATGTAGCATTAAGTTAGAACATGGATAGGCTATACATTGTACACATAGCTAGTTAATGTGCACTTTTGGCTTTTGCTTAGATAGTCTATAGTTATAGAGCCTAATTTGAGTTTTTAAGGCCCTACTTTGAGTACTATTGATCGATTCATGACATTGCAACTTTATTCCTAGGCGATGCAATATGTCCATGGCTTATCCCTTTTTGTCTATGCAGTAGTGTATGAGCCCTATGATGTGGTGCGTAGAATGCCCTTATAAACTAAAAAAAACTTAAGATTTGTACTTCCTTTTCAATTTCATTACCACTTTAGTAGAAAAGGTAATATAAATATATGAGAAAACATTTCTTTGGTGTGTAATACATAAAGAGAAGCAGAGTGCATTATGTATATTAATATATGTATGAAACATCCATACTTATAAATCAAAATACTAAAAAAAACAAAAAAAAAACATACACACAAACTAAAACTAATGTAAATCTATTTAATTTTAGATCTTTTAAACACAAAGATGTTTGTTTCTCAATTTTTTTTTTTATCTCTCAATTTATTTTTGATCCATGTTGATGACTTATTTTTGATCCATCTTGATGAGTAACGAGTTCAAAATTAAATTAGAATTACATTGATAAATACACATTTTAAATGCACAACTACGTGAAATAGAGACATTTTTAAGAATATGGAGTCACTTGTTAATATTTGTCATTATTAATTATATGGCCAACTAACTTGTTATTGTTATGTTTTTTTTTTTTAAAGTAATATATTTTTTCTTATACATGTAGTATACTTGATTTTTTTTATTTTTGTTTGGTATTGGTGTGAATGACCTACTTGTTAGTTAATCTTTATTTAATGGACAATGGATATATAAACATTTGTGTCATTGTATTTAATTTAATGGTTCTTATTAATAAGGTTGTTAGTGTGTTGATGTTCCTCAGTTGTAGGAAAATTTTAGGAATTAAATTTTTCTATTTGATTAATTTTTCATAATTTCTACATCAACGCACTAACAACCTCATTAATAAGAACCATTAAATTAAGTGCAATGACACAAATTTTTAAATATCCAATGTCCATTAGATAAAGATTAACTAACAAGTAGGTCATTCACACTAATACCAAACAAAAATAAAAAGATCAATTAGTCCAAATTCTATAGTCTAAAATTATTTTTATCTAAAAAATTGCTAAATTTTCTTAGAAACTATATATAATCCCAAGAAATTTGAATATTTGTGGGTTAGTTATGTACAAACTCTTAGGGGGTCTGACGATGGAGGTCGGATAGGAGGATGGAGGACGAATATGAGACCAGGCAGCTGTGGAAGACGGGCCTGGTGACCGACGACAGGGCTGTGGGTTGTCACCCAGGATTTCTTGGACAAGAGCGGTTGCGGGTAACACTTTTTTGGTGAGGATTTTCGAGACATGATACAGATTTCTAGGGGTTTGGCTTGGAATACGTTTGGAAGGTAGGGCTTCTATGAAGCTCCTTTTTCGGACTGAATCGACATGGATCTGGGTGGGGCGGTGGCTTCGGGTGTTGAGGTGGGTGGACCAACGTCAGGGGCCCCAGAAATCCCTGTTGAAAATTCACTGGGCCTAGAGGAACTAAACCCAGAGGGTTTGAATTTACCTCTGACATCTGTCGTTTATCTGGGGAATGACACCTTGTTCGCCTTGTCTTTTTTGAGTGGACTGACATTTGGTCCCTCGATGAATATTTTGTCAGGTTTTGATGCGGGGCTGGACCCTATTCCGGATCTGTCAAAGGGTTTATTTGAGTGCATTGGATCCGAGCCAGGGCCTATACTTAATGCTGACAGTTGGGCCTCACAACAAAAATCTTTGGAGACGAATGACGCTGGAGCCCATTTTTCACCCTCAGAGCTCATCAATGATTAGGGAACATTCCCAGAACTTGCGACGACGATTAGTGCTTTCTTCGGGAGGGGTTCTTCTCCAGGTAGGGTTTCTGGCCTTCTTGCTTCTCCATCGGGACTGGGATCAAAAGGTTTTGTGAAGAGAGGTGGATTAGATCGCACGAAGGACATTGGGGGAACAATTCGCCCGACTCATACGAGTTCTTAGTGTGCTTGGGATCACTCAGATCCAGACTGTTTGGTTTTCGGTGAGGACATAGATATGGACCATGTGGTCGAGTTTTCAGAACTCATGGTAGTGGGGCGAGTGAGAGGTAAAAGGTTGGGTACTGCCTTTCTTTGCTCCTGGGTGGACAAATATTGGGGTACAAAACTTTCTTCCTCCCCCGATATTCGGTTATTAGCCAGAGGTTGGTTTTCTTTTGTCTTCAAGGACTCCTCTGATGTGGCCTGGGTTCTTTCTAAAACTTGGACAATGGCCGACACCTCAATTGTCCTCAAGTGCTAGACCCCAAACTTTGATGCCAAATGGGAGAGAGTTGATGTGGTTCCGGTTTGGGTCCAACTACCGGGCCTTCCTATGCAATATTGGAACTCTGCTCGGTTCTCGACCATAAGTAACGACATTGGTGAATTCTTGGAGGATGATTATTCTTTTGAAGACACAAGGCTTATGACAGTAGCAAGGATCTTGGTGCGGTTGGACCTTCGTCCGGGTCTCTTAAAGGAGCTAAAAATTGCGACGGCCTCCAGTACCTTCCTTCAGCCCTTGGATTATGAAGGTATCCCCTTCAGATTCCATAGATGTCATGCTTATGGGCATGGTGTAGCGGACTACAAACTTCCCTTTAAGAGCAAGTTTAGGGGCACTTTGGATGCTGGAACAAGCACTGATCATGAAAGAGTGGTCTCGGGTATTGGGGTCAATGAAGGCACACATGCAGTTATCTTTCAGGATGCAGACTTAGGCATGCACATTAGGCGACAATCGTCTTCCCCAATGGGACCTTCTTCGTTGGACAGAGACCCAGCTTACGCTAAAGTTCAAAAATCCTCTCCGCAGGCTTGTCCAAGATCTCTTTCGGTGTCGGGTAAGCAACATTTCTCTTTGCCTATGGTTGCTCCTTCTGTTTTTGAATTAGCTCTTCCTTCGAGCTCGCTGGGGTTAGACATCTATCCTTCATTGGGTCTTCCTTGTCCCTTCTTTCTCCCTCATCCTGTGTCGGCCTTTTTCTCCCTCCCCCCCTGGGGCTATTTTTCCTTCTACGCTAAGCACACCTGTGGTTATTTCAGAAAAAAGTGACAAGTGTTTTTTGTTCTTCTAGGGATTCAATGACCCCCGTGAATGATTGTCTTGGGGGTTCTAACTCGACCTTTGTATCCTTACCTTTGGAGACTATTTTCCCCTCTCCCTCTCCTCCTAGGTATTTATGTGGGTCTCCCTCCTTTTCAACTTTACATTCGTCTTCCAACTCCCAGTCTCCTGAGGGATCCAGGATCTGTTATACCCTTCGCAATAGGGATGTGTTCTCTAAGGATTAGAGTAGAGGCCCTGTGGAAGATCCTCTTGGGTCTGGCTTGGGGTTTCTCCCCCAGGCTTTGTCTTCCTCGCGGGGACGGACCAGGTGCTCACACTTTCTTCGAGCACAAGATCGAGCCAAAATCGATGTGGCTTCGGGCAAGAAATCCTCCATCGAATGGGTGCTTAGAGAAAAGAAACCCCAGGAGTTGGTTACCTCATGAAAATTCTCTCTTTCAACTGCAGGGGTTTGACGAGCCCGACTAAAAAATTTTCTTTGAAAAGACTAGTCTCTGTTAACTCTCCGGACATAATTTTTCTTCAAGAAACCCTGGGAGTCAGTGAGGTGGTGGTAAAATATTTGGAAGCCCTTCTTCCAGGCTGGTCGTTTGTGGTGGTTGATGCAAAAGGGCGCTCGGGGGGTCTTTCCACTGGTTGGAGACTCAGAAGCGACATATGTGATAGCGTTTGGGGATTTGATTCAGGGATTGGTCTCAATTTGTTCTCTGAGGAGTTAGGGCGCACCTTGGTGCTCGTTAATATTTATGGTACCTATGCTGAGTGAAAACTCTATTGGGATTCTCTGGCCTTATGCCCTTGTCTCTCTCAGCTAGGGGTCATTGTGGGCGGGGACCTAAATTTTTCCTTGGGAGTGAGGGAAGTTTGGGGCCCCCGTTCGATTCTGGACCCGTTGATTGACTATTTCTCGCACTATTTTGAAACTCTTGGGTTGTTGGATTTGTATCCGGTAAAGTTACAACCAACCTGGAAAAATTTGAGAACCGGTGATGCTCGAATTGCAAAATTCTTGGATCACTTTCTATTGAAGGAGGAGCTGGTAGACTCCCTAGGATTTTCTCATCAAGGGGTTGCTAGTGGTGGCGAATCAGATCACAACCCAATTTTAGCGGCAGGGTCCGACGTACACCCAACCCCTTCAAATTCTTCGAAGGCTGGCTAAAGGATCCAAATTATCAAGCCTTGGTTCATACTCTGTGGATTCCTATAGGACCAATTCACAACTCGCATGCTGCAATACTTTTTATGGAAAATTTAAAGAAAGTAAAACAAACCACTATCTCCTGGGCACATGAGAAAAAGGTAAAAGAAGAACAAGAGCTTTTCTCTCTTGAAAAATAGATTTTGGACTGACAGGCTAACCCTGATTTAGGCTTCAACTCCAGGGAAGCTAGGGAAGAGTTGGCTCAAAAGGAACTTCAATGACGAACTATTTTGGTTGATAAGGAAGCTTTATGGCGTTTAAAAAGCCAGGCTACATGGCTTGCTTGTGGGGATGAGAACACAAAATTTTTCCATTCTTATGCCAAAGGCAAGAAACTGCATAATACCATTTGGAGTCTTACTTAGAGGGATGGTCAACTGGTCAATACCTTTGAAGGACTCTCTACTTTAGGGACCTCTCATTTTAAATATTTGTTCAAGGCACAGTCAGGCTCTTCAATCGGGGAAATAGTGAAAGCAGCCAGATTCTTCCCACGATTTGTGGAGGAAGAGGAGAGGGAGTCCTTAATGGCTCAGGTTATTGAACAAGAATTGCTTGCTATCATGAAATCCTTCCAGAAAGGGAAAAGCCCAGGTCTGGATGGATGGCCTATTAAATTCTTTTTGGGCTTCTTTGATTTGTTGGGCAACAATATCCTAAAAGTAGTGGAGGAGTCCAGGAAAAATGGGCGTATTTACGAACCAGTAAATGCCACCATTTTTTTAATTCCCAAATTTGATAATCTGACATCTTTTGATGATTTTCATCCGATTTCCCTTTGCAATTGTATCTACAAGATCATCTCAAAAGTCATCAGCCTCCATTTAAAAGATATTGTTTCTCATCACATCTCGGGGGAATAGTTTGGGTTTCTGAAAGGTAGATAGATTCATGAAGCTATTGGGGTGGATTAGGAAGGACTCCATAGTATGAAAATTAAAAAACTTAAAGGAGTAGCGATAAAAAATGATCTCTCAAAGGCCTTCAACAGGGTAAACTGGATTTATATTCGCATGTTGTTAATTCATCTTGGATTTGGAGCAGCTTTTACAAATTGGATTATGGCATGTTTATCCTCAATATCCTTTTCTCTCCTGATCAATGGTTCAACCACCCCTTTTTTCAAAGCGGAAAGGGGGATTCGACAGGGATGCCCCCTATCCCCACTTCTCTTTCTACTGGTTGCAAAGTGTCTCAGTCGATTCTTGATCGAAGCCAAATCTGCTGGAAGTTTCAGAGGCATCAAAATCTCTCAAGGTTTATACATCTCTCATTTACTCTTTGTGGATGATATATTAATTTTATGCGATGGCTCCAGAAAGGATATTGGAAAATTGTGTGAAGGTCTTCTACTCTTCAAACAAGCCACTAGCATGGAAATCAATGCACAAAATTCAAGCATCACACTCTCCTCGCTGGATGAAGAAGAAACATAATACATTACAGAGAGACTCCCTTTTCAATTCCTTGATCTTAATGAAGGGTTGAAATGCCTCGGTTTTCTTTTGAAGCCAAATGACTACAGGAAGTCTGATTGGCGGTGGATTCTTGTAAAACTGGAAAAAAGGCTCAAATGCTGGATCCATTGACGACTTTCTAGGGCTGGGCGGTTAGTCCTGGTAAAGTTGGTTTTAGAAGCTATCCCGGTTTATTGGATGTCCTTAGCCTGGATTCCCTGAAGGTTTAAGGCAAATATTGGCATCTAGAGGTTTTTTCTATTTGGCTCAGGTGGGAGATCCTCTTACCACAAATATGTGGCACCAAGGATGGATGGAGGGGCATAGTCTTGGATTCACAGAGGAGGACTTGCCTTATTGGAACCGATATACACAGACCCTTCGGGAATCCTCTATATGACTGGTTGACAGAGATGACGAATTACTCTGGGATGGTGAATATACTCCATGCTCTGGATATTCAAAGTTAACAACGGATATTCACCAACGAGATCCCCTTTGGCGGTGGCGCAAGATATGGAAACAGTCTTGTCCAACGAAGGGGAAAATTTTAATTTGGTCAATCCTGGCTAATAAAATCCCCACATGGGACAACTTACAAAGGCGCCTTTTTTTCGGGCCAGGTCGTTGTGCTCTCTGCAAATCTCAAATAGAAACAGTGGACCACCTTTTTCTACAATGCTCCTTTGTCAAGGAAGTCTGGGCTATAGTTAGAGAATTGATGCTGACTCTCCCAGTCTTGCCAAGGCAACACATTTGAACTGGCCTTAAAGGCCTGGCTGATGGGTTGCAGACAAAAGGATTTTTGGGCCCTCCCTTTCATCATCGCTTGGGGGATCTGGATCACCCGAAATGGTCACATCTTCTAGGATGAAAACTCTTCAACAGTAAGGATAGCGGTTCAAAGCCTTGGTATTTATAATTCCTTTTCAAGCTCCGGTGAGGGTACTGTGGCGTGCCCTAGGGAAGTCAGAGAGGAGACCCCCGATAGAAGTATCTTGTGGGCATACTTCGATGGTGCCTCTCCGCCTGATCAACAAAACTGTGGGGGGGATGGCTGTCTCTATCTCTCACACTCACATTACTTTTTCCTTAAGGAGGGATTGGGAGCTGACACAAATAACTACTCCAAACTCTTGGCCTTAAAAATACTCTTACTCTTTGCACGCGAGAAGGGTTGCAAAGCTCTTCAAGTTTTTGGCAATTCTTTAGTTATCATCAATTGGGCCAATGGGATATATAGATGCCAAATTTCACGCTTGCTCCCTTTGCTAGAGGATGTACTCCATATCAAAAGTTTATTTGAAAATATATATTTTTCTCATATTTACAGGGAAAGGAATCAAATGACAGACAAACTTTCCAAGGAAGCCACATAGTTAGACGATGGTCTATGACACGTTACTGAGCACACTTTTGATGGATCACAGAGATACTACCATCGACCCTTCCATGAAAGACATGATAATTGACTATGGGATCTTGAATACCTCTCATGAGAGGAGCCCCTATATTTTGTTGGGATTTTATTACTTTTTAAACTATGGAAGGAATGTATATGAATATGGAACCTTATTTAGTAAAAAATGAGTAACAAAAATTGTAAGTGATATCTGTACAAGCATCTAAGGGAGACAAACAACTTTTTTTTTTTTGCTGGAAAATATGTAAGCAGTTAAGTAATAATTGGTACATATCTGTGTATGTAATTTTGTTACACGATGATAAAATTATGATCTTTTTCTGAGGAAAAAAAAAGTTATGTACAAACTCTAATGGGGTCATGGATCATTGTAATAAGTGCACACAAGGAAATACATTATAATCGTTTAAAGGGGAGTATTTCACTTCAAGATTATCTCCACTATACATGTGGTTTTGAATTTTTCATGTGATGTTTACATCTTATTTGTATTTTGGATTATCTTGATATGCTTGATTTATTTTATCAATCATGCAATGCTTATGAGATTTCATGGTCTCTATCTCAAGATCTAATTGAATTTGGGTGAAGATATCAGACATTTTGCAAAGTACTCATTGGAATTTTGTGACTGTCTCATCAAATTTAATTGGTTTTGATGATTTTAAGATATGCTCCTATTACAAGTTTACATTTAGATATTCCATGTGACCAAAGTTAAAAGCAAATGAGAGCTATCTATCTTACTGGAAGTTTTTTTTCCTCAATAGGTTCTTTGCAGTGTTTTAGCCATATCTGTTACATTCAAACCCCTTTTATGTTGTCATAGGCTACATGCATTAGATAGTGTTAGAGAGTGTTCTGTAATATTTCTAATGATTTGTTGCACACTATCAATTTTTTCACCTTTTTGAGATCATTTTTTCCACGAGGTCAAAAAATTATTGGAAGTTTTTTCCCAATTTATTGTATTGTAGTCTTTTATCTATACTTATTACATGTGGATTTGGTTTTCTAATTGTGTGACGAAGTTGACTATTTATACATTCCAATAGCTGTTTCCACAATGGTGCTTGTTGTCTTCTTTGAAATATTTTTTTACTTAGAGATATTTTCAAATTCTCTTGATGGAGAAATTCATGACTTGTTCTCACGGGGCTCTCATACACAATGCACCCACTAAAACATTTTTCTTAATTAACGATTGATCATTATGAAATCTTTTTTCTTGATACTTATGATGACATCTTTTTTCCCTTTTTATTGGAGCACTTTTATTGATCTTTGGCAATTTTTCATCAAATAAGTGTCACCTTCAACAAGATTGTTGGATTACTTGGAGCACTCTTGTTGATCTTTAACACTAATCTATAGCTTTGTCAGATCACCCTTGAATTCAACATTGCCATGTTCTATGCCATCTTTGGTAGCTTTCTTGAATTTCAACTCCCGCTCTTTATTGCTTGTTCCTATGCTTAATGATGAAAACACTAGTTCACTTCATCCAATATTTGATTTATGTGAAACTCATTTTTTGTTTCTCAAAGGTTGCAATTTTCATGGACTCCCCACTTCAAGCTTGTTTTACACATGTAATCATGATCAAGATGTTGTCCAGATAGATCATTTGTAATCCCTACCTACTTTTTAAGGTGAGAACGGTACTAGACAAGAACCCTCTAGAGTTTTCATTTTAGAGGTTATATTTAGTGACTATTTTTACTCCCATTGCAAAAAAAAGTGGTGCTATCAATAATACATTTTTTAAGGTAGTTATTTAACATTTTGAATATTCTTAGTTACAAAGTATCA
>SNQJ01S0163544.1:0-12450 GCA_010110895.2 Picea sitchensis | reverse complement strand
CTTAGGTTCCATTAAACATACTCCAAGGGACTCGCTCGAAGGATGAGATTACATCAACAAGCATATGTTATCCTCCTCAAGCTTGTGTAAAAATAAAGAGGTACTCAATAGAAATGGTGGGGGGAAATTTGGGAAAGAAATGTGTCTCTATATTTGTGTTAGTGGAAGTAATAGTCTCTCTTGAACATGACACCCCCTTCATCATTGAATCCAGGTTGGAAAATTCATTTGTCTCTTGTTTGACCTTCTAAAAGTTCATATATTGGGTCGTATTTGAGTCAATGTTGCCAAGACCATTGTCGTGTCATTCATATGTTCAAGAGAAGTCCAACCTTGCACAAGCCTTCTATCGAGTCAGCCATCTACTATTATCAATTATTACCATGTCGGCCTTCCCTGTGTCAGTGTCAAATCATATTCACACTTTGATGTACCTTAAATCTATGACTTATTTTGTGTCATTGATGGAGGATACATCAAGTCCCTCCTATGATGAGTCTATTTTCGTCGACTTCAACTCATTATCTAGTAAAAATAATTAGGAATCAATTAGTACCTTAGAACCTGCGTGACTCAATGGTAGGTTTATTCACTTTCAACAGTGGGTTCACATAATTGACCCCTGATTGAGAGATTATATCGAGTGCTTGACTTCAACTCATTTATTCACATTCGTTGGATTGTACTAAGGTACCTTGGGAGTCATTGACATCAATTGTGATTTCCCTCACACTTGTTAATAGTTTTAATCAATAGCCGATAATCAAGTGGTTTATACCATGTTCGACTTCAACACCTTTAATCGCATGGTTAGATTAGTACTTATGGACAACGAGATTGAAGACCCAGGATCTCATTGTTTCGATCCAGTTTGCGATGGAGTATTTATGAGTTGTATTGACACATAGATCCACTTTGTATGTCTCGTGGCTATGTCTGAATCTGAGTTTTTCTACGAGCATATATCCACAATGTATTTATGGTGTCTATGTACAATCTTGGTGACATGGATCCATAGTGTATGACTGGTGGCCATGACTAACATTTATGATTTAAATCACTTGTATTCTAAGCATGGGATTGCCTACCTCATAAATGGTATATTATTGCAGAGATGCTTGGTTGTTTGCAGGTTTATGATCGGTGTGCTCCTTGTTTCCGACACACACACATATTCTACAAAGTATTTCAGCTGTCACAAGTTCCAGCCTCATACTTTGGTGGGAATTATGATACACATTATTTTAGTCACCCTGGTGATTTTACTACAACATGTGTTCAGGATTCCAAAATAACCTTTCTTCATGAGAAAAGTGACTAGCTCCCTCTTCTACAAAACCTGATTTTAGAAGGCCTCCACAGGCCAGCCATAAGGTATAGTGTGGAAATGCATGATCATCACAGGCTATCATGAAACTAGCTTGCGAAGTATCTGTAGGCTGCACTATAGATAGGGTGCGGCAGTGTTGAAAGTCTTAGAAAAGGTCGAAGTTCATGAAATTTATAGAAGGGATATTCTAGAATATGAGGTGGCATCCTTATGGTTGGGATCCTACTCGCTTCTCTAATTTGGTGGCATCATCCTAATATTTTTAACTATCTCTCTTTCTCCTATATGATGATGGATTTCTCATGGAAAAGGTTAAGAAAAATCAACCAAGGAATTAATGAAGGAATAGGATGAGAATTGTGTGAAGGATTCTATTTCAATTGATGCTTGAGGCCTTCATCTGTCCATGAAGTTATTGTGGATCCTCTTCATGCAATTTTGGAGCAAGTGTGTGTGTTGGAGAAAAGGGCCACCGAAAGGGAACCTCACAACATCAAGGCGGTTTGGTTGTATCTTCCACTTTTACTTAATATGATACAGTGGCATGTTTCTTTCCCATAAAATCATTCTCATTTTATTGCATGACTCCTTGATCACATGTATAATATTTCATTGAATATACTATTATTGCTTTCACTTTGGTTGGTTTGTGTCATTGCAGATCCGATATCACAAGATCACCAGAGCGGAGCAAGGAAAAAAAAGATATAAGGAAGTGATATTCAAAGGATGTCACTCATCTCTTGTTTGTTAGTAAATTCAATGATTAGATCTTAGGGAAAGAGCCATGTCATGTCTTGTTTTTTTCTAGATCTATGTGGATCTAGGGAGATCTGTTTATGTCTGCATCCATAGATTTATCCAATAACAATGGGGAATCCTTTACCCACATCTGTGAGCGGAAGAGACACTCCTCCTCCTCTGGATATTCTGGTTCTTCCTTTTGGATCTTCATGGTGGAAATGGTGGTGTTGGGCTCTGCATTGATAATTTTCTTCCCTCTATCATTACCCTTCTTGGGTTCCAATTCAGTGTTGGAGCATGCATCTGATTTGGAAGCCCTCATCTCTGCCACTAGTGACTATTTGGCCCGACACTCATTTGTGTTGTGAGTGGGTCTCTTATGGAACTCACACCACTTTCCTATGTCCTTCTTCGACTTCTTGGTTTCGTTCTTTTCTTTCAGCTTTGGTGGGTTGTATTGCGATGCCATGCCTTGGATTTGTCCTTTGTTCTACGGTTTGAGGGTACCTTTCACTTGTTGTTGATTCGTATATTCAAAGTCTTTCTTCTTCTGTTTGATTTTTTTCTCAATATTGGCAGCATACCGATATGCTATACCAAGTGAGGAGATGTCGAGGAACTCCATTTCCTCCTGAATGTATCTCTGTAGACAACTGCGGTACTTAAACACCAATTTTTTCTCCAAATCTTTGATACCCAACTTTGTGCGCATGGTATTTAACAGATTCGTCATCTCATGCACATCTTGATCCCTTTGATGCCACAACATATTCCATTGTATGTACTTGTCCTCATAGATCCACACAGGATAATATTGTTCCTTGATGGTGTCTCAGAAATAATTCCAAGTGGGTACAACCGAGAATAGAGAGGGATCCTCCTCGTCCTTTTTATCACAGTAGGTTTCCCACAAGTCCTTGACATGGGGAGCAACTTTGAGCAGTGGAAAATTAATCCTCTCCTGGTCAAATAATTTATGAACCGAGAAATATCCTTCTAATATATTCAACCATCTATCTACAACATCTGCATCTATTTGGCCATCAAATATGGGAATGTCAAAGTTTACTTGTACGTTAAAAGGGGTTATGCCTCTAGAGTGGCTGTTGGATATAGATGCGCCGCCAATGGGCCATCGTTGAAGGATCTTGGTGAAGTTATCCATCATCTCATTCCTTTTTTTTTAATGATCCAGGTGGATATTGGTGGCCACTCGCCTATTCCACTTGGACCCCCACCATTGTTTCTTTCAGTTTTTCAAGGGCCTCCTCGAGCAATATTTTGATAGGATATCCTTCTCCCTCATATTTATTTTCATCCCCCATGAGCAATCGTCAAGGTTTGCGAGGCTGATATTGCAAAGGTTCAACCAGATCAAGCCCTAACTCCTTATACCCCGACCTAGTTGGGGACATGCAAAGAAGGATCGAGAAAGAGCAGGCTGCTCTGATACCACTGATCTAAATTTATACAGTAATGTAAAAAAATACACAAATAACCATGAATACAAATATGCCGCCGAAATAACAATTCATTTCATTAATATAAAAGAATTGAAATTTGTTTACAGACAAAATAGAAATAAACTAGCTAGGGCGCTGGTAGCTTATCTATGAGAAGAGATGTGTCATATACGGGCCTATGAACTCTGTGTTACAATGATTCTTGAAGGACTATATATTATTGAGAAACAATGGAAACCTTAAACATCCAAAAAACTAACCTTAGGAGATGAAACACCAGGATATGGGCCTCGCCGAGGTAAATTGGTACATCAATTTCCCGAGGTCGTAACATTGGCATAATATCTTCGTTTGACACATATGATACATCGTTAGAAATATATATCCGATGAATACAACTTTTGACTGTGAATATCAAGGTCTATAATAGAATAATATTCTATGGAGGTGTGATGCCCAAAACATGTCATTTAGGGCCTCAAAATGGCTCCAGAAGTTCAGGACCCGAAAAACTACAAAAAATAGTAAATTGTGCTACAATTAAGGAAACTTAAAAACTGAAAGAAACAATGGTGGGGGTCCAAGTGGAATAGGTTTGTGGCCACCATTATCTACCTGGATCAGTTTCTCAGTAGGAAATCTAAGAGGCATGAAATAAGGTGGAATCCTTATTCCTTAGAATCCCTTAGTGTCTCACAAGGTCGATTGTGTGGTGAAACAACCTGGTTCACTATGTAAATATCCAAAATACTTAGAATATAAAGATATCCATAAGGAAAATAAATAATATATATAAATGTATATGAAAATATGAGATGATTACAATGAGAATTAGGGCTCGTTTATATATCCTCACATGGGATTCCCTTTCATGAATAGAAACATCCTTTAGATAATACATGCCTTTTGATTTATGACGTGTTTAATTACTATATTTAATTATTGTTAATTATATCTATTTCTATATATATTGTGTTCATAACATTGCCTTCCCCTTAAAAATGTTTTATCCTCAAAGAATACTTATGGAAGACTTATCTCTTGCTCTGGCTTGTAATATCGTCTCCTTATTCTTTATTCCTGAATTATTGATCGTTGAGGACTTGAAACGATAGGATATTCTAAGACCTATGTAGAAACGTCGAATTGTAAGGAAGTCTGCCCACCTTAAATCAATCTTCTACACAATGGGGATTTTATGGGCTTCTTGTAGACAATTTGATGTATTTTGACTCCCATGATAACTTCTACCTTGAGCATCATTTGTAATGGAGGTAATAATTTTTGACATATTTTTCATTTGTTTCTGTGGATACATTGATTGGTTGAACTATTGATTTTTGTGATTAGGATGTCTTTAGGGAATCCTTGCAACTTGATATTTACTTTGTGTACTTCTAGCCTCTTCTTGATTAACACTTGAAATTGGTTTATGATGTTATGTTATTTCATATCTATGTATAGATAGGTGCTATTGACGGGTTTCTCCTGAGTGTAAAGGACACTCGACAGATTAAGGATGTCGATGGAATCAATCAACCTCCTTGGACTCTGGATCGACTTAGGGAGTGGAATGTATATGGTTTGGGCATTTCTATTTATGCATGTGTGACATATGATTGGGTATATTATGATGTTGTTTATGGATTGTTGATAGTGTTTCATGATGGATGCAGGTTGATGATTGCTTGATAATAAGAGTCACATAAGGAGTAAAGGGACCATGCACACCAACCATAAATTGAGGTAGAGGTGTGGCAACAACCCTGCCACAACCTACTAGCACTCTCATCGTGTCTCGAATCGAGGGAAAACTGAGACAGTCACTCATGAAGATTCTAAGGGGTGTGTAATAAGGCAGAGTCCTTATAACTTAGAGGCCCTTAGTCTCTCACAAGGTCACCTGATGGAGTATTGAATCCAAGGGTTGGACAACTACCAAAATCAATCAAAGGAGAGTGGCACCCTTGGACCACACAGTGCGTCTTGAAGTGCATGTCACATAATTAAAAATTGAATAAAGGAGAGTGGAACCCTTGGAGCATGGAGTGCCTATTGAAGGGAACGTCAAAATGTTTAATAAAGGTGAGTCAATGAACCTAGGTTCATAGAGAATGATGCAGGAGCATCGTTCCACCTCAGTAATGCGCCAACACATAGACATGCAATGGAGAAAGGGGAAGGCACCGACCCCCCATTTTTAAATTTTAAATCTGATCCTATATGGATTTTGTGTTGTAAGGATGATAAATTCCAGACCATGCATTTGTACATGTAGTGGGTAGGGTTTCCTTAAATGGTTTCCTATAGCAGGTCCAGATCATAGTTAGGTCTGGATTGAAATTTATGGAATGTAGTCATAGAGGTATGGTGTCATAACTGAGACACTGATAACACTAAGGCAATGGTGAGGATAATCTCGGGGAGCCCTCACTTTGTAATTAGGAGACTCGAGAGAGAGAATAGAGAGTCTTAGGAGACTTAGGAGGTATAATAGTTATGAGAGAGAGCTCGAGAGAACCGAGACTCTGTTGCAGTCTAGTTTTTGTAAACATATGTATAGACACACAAAGATAATAGAAAAATAGTTTTTCCTGCATATGGTGTGTTTATGTATATGTATTTATGGTTATAATTTTATATTTCATTCAGTTTATGAATGTATGAACCGGTGAAGTATTGTATGAGTTTTAATTGTTTCTTGTCTTAGAGTTTCTGAGTGCAAGGAGTGCACATTTTCCGCAAGGAGTGTGTTGACAGAGGTGAGTTAACCTCGGGAAATCTCAGGAGGGATACCATTGAACCTTCACCAATAGAAGTGAAAGGAGTGCACAAGAAGAACTCTGTGTTGAGTTCAAAAAGAATCAGAGTTACTGAAGAACTCGGTAGATCTCTGCCAGAAAGGCATTGAGCAGGTGCAAGTGTGCACAGAGAGAACTTTGTGTTGAGTTCGTAAAGAGACAGAGTTACTAAATAATCTGTAAGGAGAAGCTCTGCAAGGTGTGCATCGAGCAAGGAGAATGTCAGGAGGTTGAGAAGAATTTATTTTCAAGAAATCCTTCGGATCTGAGTTTGATGAAATCCCATAAATGCAAGGAGTGTGTGGGAGTTCAAAATATTTGAGGAGATCAAGTTCAGGAGGGATAACACAAGGAATGCGTGGATGATGGACTTATTCTAAGTCCTAAATCTCAGAAGAGATAAAACTTTCAGAAGCATACGCGAGACCCAAGATAGTCATGTTCGCAAGAGAAATTTCAAAGGTCGAAACCTTTGAATACTGAAAAAAATATTCCAAGGGGGAAGAAGTCAAAAGATCAGGAGGAGGAGCGACAAAAACCATCTAATGGATTGTGGAAGGGATCCTAGACCATAAGATTTTCATCCAGTGAGAGCATAAAGTGCATAGGAGAGGAACAGACCCAATCCATTGGACCTGAGTGCAGAGGACCGACAACCATTGGATCTGGAGGTAAGTGGAGAAGAGTTAAGCCTTGTGTGCACAGGAGAGTGGCCTCATCAAAGTCCCAAAGTCCCGAAGTGAAAAGGGACTGTCCATCATCCAGGGCAACAGGTGGTGAAAGATATGATTTTTTGGGTGAAAGCACTTCGGGAGGAACAAGTGTGCAAGAGTTGAAAATCCCAAAACCCAAAGACCCGAAGCGGATAGACATCATCATATCAAGGGGAAGACATGCGTCCATAGGTCGTGTGTTTCGGGTGAAAGCACTAAGGGAGAAACGAGTGCATAGGAGTTTAAAAATATTGAATCCCGAATAGCCGAAGCGCTGAAGAGACAAAGGGCCGAAGAGAATATGGATCATCAGATCCAGAAAGGGCATGTGGCGAAAGATCATGAAATCCAGGTGAAAACACTTCGAGGGAACGCTAAGGATGAAATTTTGATACTGTCGAAGCCCAAACAACCGAAGTAGTTGGGATCTATTGAAATGGGTTGGACAGGTGTCACTAAATCGTGGAATTCGGAGGATTAAACTCCAGGGTTTTTATGTAAAGAAGTTTCAGAAAGTTTTGAAGCACCAAAGGCCGAAATGATTAAGGACCATTGATCCCACACGAAGAACGCAGGTCATTGATTTGTGAAGGGACATGTGGAGGATGCAGATTCACTCTATTAGAAATCCACTGAAGATTCGCTGGATCAATAGAGGACAGGTGTCAGAAGATCCAATAGTCTGGAAGATTTCACTTTGGATATTTGTGGTGGTTGATATTTGAGGACGTCGAAGGCCGAAGTCCCATAAATGATGAGAGTCGCCGATGCGAAGGAGGACACACAATTCCAAGTCTAGGAAAGAGGAGGAAAGAGGAGGAAGGATAGCTCCAAATACCCAAAGAAGATCGAGGAAGGAGTCATAGGACTATTGATCTGGTTGAGGAGGCCAAAGTCTCGAAGCGGGAGAAGAGTTGTCGACTTGAAGGATGCATGGGGAGAGATCGATCCATTTTAGAGAAATCTCTTTGGGAGAAAGGAAGGTCTGAGAATTCTAAACCCCGAAGTCCGAAATCACGAATAGATCTCGTCCATTGATTTAGAGGAAGAAGATCCAATCCATAGGATTTGGAGAGGACATATCTGAACCCTCAATCCAGAGAAACCATCAAGATTGAGAGATCGACGGTCCCAAAACATTTCGGAGGATTGAAGGTTCGTGAGTTTTAATGGGGAATCCCGTGGTCACACAAGAACTTATCTCGAGGATCCATTCAAGGAAGGTGCTAACACCCGCGAAACGAAGAGCGCCTAGAGTGCGCAGACAAAGGGTGTGGGTATCACAAGACCTACATGAAGAAGGAAAAAATAATTTGTGTAATATTGATTTGGGCTCAAAATGGAGCCCAAAGAGTTGATCCGACTCAGGAATAAGAAGATACAATGACTGGGAGGTTGCAGAACCCCAAGAGGGAAGGGGGGTTGACATCAGATGGTATCAGAGCTTGAAATTTCTTCTGTATATTTCAGGTGAAAAAGAAAGAGGAAGAGGTCATTATTTTGTTTGCAGACAACAAACAAGAGGGAGATGGTAAAAGGAAGTAATCTAATAAAAATAGATGATATCAGAAGTTAAAGTTTTCCTGAATACAACAGGTGAAGGAAACAAGGTACTGAGGAGGTTCTTGCACATGCAACAACAAATAATTGCACATCTAGGTGAGTTGTGAGAGAATATGGAGATGCTCATGGATGTAGAGTAATCCATAGACTTTCCAAGAGGGTAGGTAGAAGGTGGAAATGGATACTGAAGGCCATGAGCGTGGTCTAAGAGAAGGCCGCAAGAAGAAATGAAATCCAAAGATGGATCTGGAGCTCAATGAGATAAGAAAAAGGATGGAACAACTAGAATTGAAGATGCAGCGAGAGGAAAAGGTACACTGGAGGTACGAATGTCCTTTGAATAGGAAGGAAAAATGGCATGCTCAAAAGTTGTTGGTCAGAAAGAAGAAAAAAGAGTTGAGAAGGTGGTTGGGATAATTAGAAAACCTCAGTGACACAGAGGAGGAACAGATTCACATCTGTGAACTAGAAATTGGGAGACACCTCAGTGATGAGGAGGAACTGAGATCAGATAAAGATCTCATAAATTGTGAGGTGGGCAGAAATGGACTTTCGAGTTGCCAGGTGGGAAATAGAAAGAGATCAGTGGAAGGTATCGTATGCTACTAGAGGATAAGTGCTAAAAGTTCAAGTTTCCAAATGGGCAATGAGATGGGATCAGTTGATCTCATAGACTTCCAAGCGGGTAGAAGATAAGTCCCAAATTGCTAGGTGGGAAGGGAGAAAGAAACGAGACTGTCTGAAAGTCTCAAGAGCTCAGAAGTGAGTTCAGGTCAGCAAGGAGTGTTGATAGGTGAATATTCATGTGGGTTAGCAAACCACATGAATGAAGATGATGAGAAGTTAAATACTCTCACCATCCAAGAGAAGGATCAGAAGAGTATTTTGATCATTGGAGGGATCAAATAATTCCTACCAAACAACTAAGTGAAGGCCAGTGCACATGATGAAAGTGAAACAACAGAGGAAGGATAGCCAATAGTGACTGTCATGATTAAGGACTAGATATCAGAAGTTGCCCAAGGAGAAGAAGAAGAGGAGCACATAGTTGAGATTCTCACTCAATAGGAGATAGAATTGAGGATGTTGGAGGATAGGTTGGACAATCCAGAACCAACATATGATTGCCAGAAGATAGTCATGCAAATTTCAGGAGAAGAGCATTCAGTATAATTGCTCAAAATTTTCAGCCAAGAAGCTGAACAGGATATGGTTGCAGCATTGGAGTCTGCAGCAACAGAAGAAGAAGACAACATCAACTTTGTTGAGATGCATGAGGAACTGGAAATCTTGGATAAAGGTAGGCATATCTAACAGATTAAGTTGGAGACAAATTGAGGAGAATACCATCCAGGAGAGCAATTAGAGGGATTTGGAGATATGCTAGCAAAAGAAGAGCTAACTGAACAAACTAATTTGTCAGAGGAGGAAGTGCAACCGAGAAGGATGCATAAGGAGAGCCAGCCACTGGAGTAGCTAGACAGAGTAATAGAGGAGATCAGAAAGTTGATGTTGAGGTCAACAGAAGTAGTCAACAAAGGGGAGATGAACAGAAGAGAACCTGCAACAACAGCAGGGAAGAAGGAGAAGAATCAACAGTAGTAGCAGTAACATAGCTGGAGAGGAGCAAGAGGACAACTCCAAGGAAGAGTTTGGGATCAAGGAGGATTTCAAAACTGGAGAAGAGGAGCTCATGAGTAGGAGATCATAAATTTTCTAGCAGTGGAGTATGATGCAGGAGCATTGCTCCACCTCAACAATGCGCCAACACGCATATGCGCAATGGAGAATGGGGAAGGCACCGACCCCCCATTTTAAAATTTTAAATATGATCCTATACAGATTTTGTGTTGTAAGGCTGATAAATGCCAGGACATGCCTTTGTACAGGTAGTGGGTAGGGTTTCCTTAAATGGTTTCTTGTAGCAGGTCCAGATCACAGTCAGGTCTGGATCGACATTTATGGAATGTAGTCATAGAGGTATGGTGTTGTAACTGAGACAATGATAACACTAAGGCGGTGGTGAGGATAAGCTTGGGGAGCCCTCGCTTTGTAATTAGGAGACTCGAGAGAGAGAGAGAGAGAATAGAGAGTCTTAGGGGACTTTGGAGGTAGAAGTGACTTGAGAGAGAGCTCAAGAGAACTGGGACTCTATTCCAGTCCAGTTTTTGTAAACATCTATATAAACACACAGAGATAATAGAAAATCATTTTCCCCTGGGGGGGCAGCTCAATTGGCAAGTGCCGTGAAAATGAAGTTCCATGAGGTTTCGAGTTCAAACCCCCCCAGCTTACAATGTGTGTTGCATAAGGGGCATCTTGGGCACACCTGGAGGTTATAGTGGTAGCATTTGGATAACACGGCCACGTGTAATGCGAGCACGTGCCCAACTAGTTGTTGATTCCTCTAGACATAAAAAAAAAAAAAAGATAATAGAAAATCATTTTTCCTGCATACTGTGTGTTTATGTATTTGTATTTATGGTTATGCTTTTATATGTCATTTAGGTTATGAATGTATGAAATGGTGAAGTATTACATGAGTTTCAATTGTTTCTCGTCTTAGAGTTTCTGAGGGCAAGGAGTGCACATTGTATGCAAGGAGTGCGTTGAAAGAGGTGAGTTAACATTAGGAAATATCAGGAGGGATACCATTGAACCTTCACCAACAGAACTACGGAGTGCACAGGAAGAACTCTGTGTTGAGTTAAGAAAGAATCAAAGTTACTGAAGAACTCGGTAGAGCTCTACCAGATAGGCATTGAGTGGGTGCAAGTGTGCACAGAGAGAATTTTGTGTTGAGTTCGTAAAGAGACAAAGTTATTGAATACTCTGTAAGGAGAATATCTTCAAGGTGTGCATCGAGGAAGGAGAATGCCAGGAGATTAAGAAGAATTTATTTTCAACAAATCCTTCGGATCTGAGTTTGACGAAATCCCATAAACGCAAGGAGTGCATGGGAGTTCGAAATCTTCGAGGAGATCAAGTTCAGAAGGGATAATGGAAGGAGTGCTCAGATGACGGACTTATTCTAAGTCCTAAATATCAAAAGTGATTACACTTTCAGAAGTGTAAGAAAGACCCAAGATAGTTGGGTTCGCAAGAGAAAGCTGAAAGGTCGAAACCTTTGAATACTGGCAAAAATATTCCAAGGCAGAAGAAGTCAAAAGCTCAGGAGGAGGAGAAACAAAAACCATCTAATCGATTTTGGAAGGGATCCTAGACCATTAGATCTGCATCCATTGAGAGCATAAAGTGCAAAGGAGGGGAACGGACCCAATCCATTGGATCTGAGCCCAGAGGACCAACAACCGTTGGATTTAGAGGTAAGTGCACAAGAATTAACACTTGTGTGCATAGGAGAATGGACTCATCAAAGTTGTGAAGTCCCAAAGTGAACAAGGATTTTCCATCATCCTGGGTGACATGTGCAATCTCAAGTACTAATATGATTTTGCATTATTTTTCAATTGTGCAATCTCAAGTACTAATATGATTCTAGTATTCTTATAAATGTCTCCCTAAATTTTTAGCAAAACTCAAAAAAATTAATTTGTTAGAGCATTAATTTATTGCTCATAGAAATCAAGTTATCCAATTGTTAGTGGAATCAAAATTATTTATTCCTCAAATTTCATTTTTGAATGTATAAATGAATTCAATACCCTCAAAAACCTATTACATCCAAATTATACAATAACAATCAACTAATATGTGAGACTCACATTCTTATAAATGTCTATCTAAATTTTGGACAAAACTTTCCAAATTATGTAATCACAACCACTGAAATTGTGTAAACTCAACCACTGATATGTGAGATTCTATCATTCTTA